>PISW01001190.1:0-290156 GCA_004023785.1 Mungos mungo
GGGGGGGGGTGGGAAGCTGGGGATGCCAGAGGCTGGACCTGTAAGTCCTTAAGCTAGGTCAACATGGAGCCAATACTCAGTGTTTGTAAGAGAGCCAGCCTGATATTTATTCAGAACGTTTCCCCCACAAAATGAAGCCAAAATGTATTAAAAGAAATGATGTTCAGCCAAAGTTACTGATAGGATTTCATTTAATTAGTGGAAGAAAAGTTCTGGGGGGGAAATCATAGTAAAGAGTCCAAGCATATTCCCTGTAGGAAATATTTTCCGGGGAATTGGCCCCATAAAACAGGCCCAGGCCTGGAGTCCTTGACAGATGGCACTTATGAGATGCCAACTCACCTTGGGTTTCGTTTGCTTCCAGCCCCTGCCTGACTCCCAGTACAATGGGAACCCTGAGTCTGTGGGCTACAGGATTAAGTACTGGCGCCCCGACCTCCAGCCCCAGGCACTGGTGCAAGTCATCTACGACCGGCTGGAGAGAGAGTTCACCATCGAGGGGCTGGAGGAGTGGACAGAGTATGAGCTCCAGATGCAGGCGTTCAACGCCATCGGGGCTGGGCCCTGGAGCGAGGCAGTGCGGGGCCGCACGCGTGAGTCAGGTGAGGTCGGGGCTCAGCCCCCACCCGTGTCTCCCTAGAGGTGGAGCTTCGTGTCCCCAGTCATTGCGTCTCATTAGCTGTATCCCTACCTGTGTCTATTTCGACACTTTCAGAACCCGGTCATGAGGTCAACCTTGACCATAACTTAAGTACAACATCATTAGAATCCATGCCATTAATCTGAAATTAATGATGGATTTCACCAGGGGCTGGACTCGTGGTAGTGTTTTTAAATTCGGCACAGTTTTCACCATCGGTGATAATAAACAAGAGGGTATAGATTTCCTAAGGGAGATCTTTATCAGCACCAGGCCCTCAGGACCTCTTCTTTTTTTTCTGGAAAATTTTTTTCTGTTTTTTACTTATTTTTGAGAGACAGAGAGAGACAGCATGAGCCGGGGAGGGTCAGAGAGTGAGGGAGATACAGAATCTGAAGCAGGCTCCAGGCTCTGAGCTAGCCATCAGCACAGAGCCTGACGTGGGGCTTGAACCCATGGCTGTGAGATCATGACCTGAGCTGAAGCTGGACGCTTCACCGACTGAGCCATCCAGGCGCCCCTAGGACCTCTTCTTGACAAAGCAGTGAGCGGGGTGTGTTAGGATCGTCGCACCTGCACTCACAAAGGGCCCCTCAAAGGTTCAGTTGCTTTAACACAATAGAAGTTCACTCTCAGTTGCCACCGAGTAGGACAGGTGTCCCTCATCGGAGGGTGGCTCTCTTTGAGGTGATTCAAGGACCCAGGCCCTGCTGTGCCATAGGACTAATTGTCATCTGTGCCCAGCTACCAGAGGGAGAAGAAAGAGCAAAGAGCAAGTGTGCCTGACCTCTTAAACCTTTCCAGAAACGGTACGCATTCCCCTGCGCAGAGCCACCAGGCTTGGAGTTGCTGCTGGTTGCCAGGCGGGACAGGAAAAGTGTTTGAGGTCAACAGTCAGAAGTCTGGGCCGCAATCTGAGAAGGACCAGCGTGTTCCCCAAACCTTCCGGGCTTTGCGGGCTGGCCTGTGGTTTGGAGGACCCTCGCCAGCCGGGTTTGAGAGGACGGAGTCCCAAAAAGGGCTGCTGTCCTGGTGAACGGTGGACGGTGACACAGACCAGCTCCTTCCACCTGGCCTGAAATGGCCAGGTTCTCGCCTGAACAGAGGGAAATGCACCGTTCCTCTCCTGAGAGGACCGACATGTAAAGAGAGGTTTGCCGGAACAACCGGGGCTTTCCCAGATGCCTTCCTGGCTTCCTTTTCGGCTGTAGGTTTCCGTACATTCGCAACGAAAGATTGAGACTGTGCTCAGCTTGTGGCTGTCTGATCACATGGATTTTTCAAAAGCTCTATTCAGGGGCGCCTGGGTGGCTCAGTTGGTTAAGCGTCTGGCTTCGGCTCAGGTCATGATCTCACAGTTCGTGGGTTCAAGCCCTGCATCGGGCTCTGTGCTGGCAGCTAGCTCACAGCCTGGATCCTGTCTTCGAATTCTGTGTCTCCTTCTCTCTCTGACTCACCCCTTCTCATGCTGTCTCTCCCTCTCAAAAATAAATAAAAAACATAAAAAATTTTTTTGAAAAGCTCTATTCAGCATCTCAGTCTTTGTGACCAAGAGAACTTGAAACATCCTAAGGGGCTGTTGTTAGTCCACTAACAGGCAGACTGAGAAAATATTAAAAAAAAAAAATACTTCACTGCAACCAACTAGAAAATTAAGGACAAAATATAAATTTTTGAGCTTTTGAATTTATTGATGTCCTTGTAAGAAGATTAGGGGAAATCCCCATGTGTCAGAGACATAAAGGGACGGAAGCAGGAGGTGCTGAGCCAGTGTGGTGGCTGTCCCCAGAGGGCTGGCATGGGGGGACACCTGTCCTGGAGTTTCAGGACTCAGGACATGGTGCCCATCCAGGAACAGGAGATTCAACCATGAGTCTGTGCAAGGCAAGGAGTTCGAATCGAGACCCTTGCAAACAGACAAGGCTCCTGAACGCTGGACCCTCTTTCAAAGGGGAGACTGGAAATCTCTGCCCAAGGAAGTTTGTCCATGTCTACCTGTATACCTGGACTCTGAAGGGGGGAAAAAAGAAAGAACTCTAAGTCCCGTGCCCAACTCAGGTTGCACTTCCGTATTTCCACTCTCTGGTCCCAAAACTCCTAGAAAAGAAACTAATGTAAGACTTGGTTTCAGACACCAAAAGCACAAGCAACAAGAGAAAAATTTAGTCCAATAACATTAAAACCTTTGTGCTTCAAAGAATACCATAAAGAGAGCTAATAAAACAAAACAGTCTCCCAATCGTAGAAGATATATGCAAATCATACATCCGATAAGAGACTTGTGTCCATGATGTGTATACAAAAACTCTTACAACTCCACATGGAAAGACGACCCAATTAATAACTCGACAAAGGATCTGAATAACCATTGCTCCAAAGAAGACATACACATGGCCAGTTAAGCACACTAAAGGATGTTCACCAGGGAAATGAAAATCAAAACCGCAGTGAGATACTAGTTCACACCCCTAAGGGGGCTAAAATAAACCCTAAAATCAAGGCAGACAAAAAATGTGTTAAATGTTATTAAAATAAGTATGGTTCAGAGATAGCACATGTGGTACATCATTGGAAGGCCATGAGACGCATCCTCACTGACCCGACCGTGGAGGAGACAGTGATTCAATTCACTTCTCCTGAAATGTTACGTGTTATGCCCCAATAAAGAATTTCAGGGGCCTCCGAAAACAAAACAGAATTTTTTTAAAAAGACAAAAAATGAACAAAGAAAAAGAAAGAAACATGGTCCTGGGCCAGACTTTTCTGGGCAACCAAAGAAGGAAATGTCTGTGGAGAGATCCTGCCACAGTCAAATTGTCCCAAAGAAAAAGCAACTTTTAAAAGATGAAAAAGATGAACTCACAATTTCGCCAAACACACAGGGAAATACTCTGTCACGTGTAAGAATGAGATCTTTTTTAGGAAGGAAGGAGGGAGGGAGGAAGGAAAGAAACAGGACCTGATCGTTTTAAAATACATACTAGTATGAACGAGAATGTGTAATAAGTACGTTTAAAATTATTGACGACTTACAGTTGCAAGATGAATAAGTTCTAAGTAATCTCCTGGATAGCATAGTGATTAATAGTTACAAATGTTACTTGAAAGTTGCTGCTCAGTTGGTTGAGTGTCTGCTTTGGCTCAGGTCATGCCTGGCTCATATGTTCACACCCTGTGTTGGGTGCTTGTTGCTGTCTGTGCAGAGCCTGCTTCAGATCCTCTGTCCCCCTCTCTCTGCCCCTCCCCCACTTGTGCACACACGTGCTTTCTCTCTCTCTCAAAAATAAATCAACATTAAAAAAAATTTTTAACAAAAAAAGAAAGTTGCTAAGATAATATATCTTAAATGTTCTCACCTCTGAAAAGGAACAATAATTATGTGACTGATGGAGATGTTAGCTAATGTTATGGTGCTAATTTCTCTGCAATACACAAGTATCACAAGTCAACATGTTGCACTCATTAAACTTACATAGTGTCATGTATCAATTATATCCCAATAAAGGTGGAATAAATATTAAAGTCTTAAACTATGAAAAGAAAGCATTAAAACTTTAAGATAAAATGCTGTTTTTAAAACACTTTAAAAAAATAGGACACAGCCACCGAAAATGAAACACTACGATTGAGATGAAAAGCAGTTTAGACACTGCTAAAGAGAGAATTACCAACCTGAAAGCTAGATATGAGTAAAGAATTTAAAATACAGGACAGAGACACAGAGATCGAAAACATGATACGTTAAAAGAATAGAATGAGAATGTCTGGAATACATCTAATAAGACTCAGAAGGGAAGGAGGGAGGAGATGAGAGTGAAGAAATATGTGGAGATAATGGCTGAGAAGGTTCAGAATTGATATTTTATCAGACTGAAGAAATACAAATCCAGAGTAGAATATGTAAAATATATCCACACCAAAATGCATTGTGCTGCAACTGTAAAGCTCACAAGCCAAAGGGAAAATCTTAAAAACACTTGGAGTGAAGGCATCTCACCTACAGAAGGCAAGATGATTTGAAGCTGACTTCTCAAGGACAGTGGAGGCCAGAAGACAGTAGAATCATGGAATCCTAATAATCCTGAAGGAGCTAAGAGAAAGTAACTTAACCTCAAGTTTTGCACTCCATTAAATTACTTTTCAAGGATTCTGTTCAGCAGACTACAAATGATACCTGAGGATGAATACAATGTAATAAAAATGGAAAATAATTTGTTTTGTTACATTTCCAAAGAACACTCAAAAAACCAAAGTGAATCAATGGCAAAGTTGCTGGCATGAGACCATATTTTTATAAAAATCTGCTCAGCTGCTACCAAGCTACCTTCCCAACAGTCAGGAGGACGCCGAGGATGTCAGTCTATGGGGAACTTGCTCCAGATGTTTTCCTGTAGCTCTGTCCTCTGCAGGCCATCTCGGATCACCTCCTAGCTGTAACTCTGAGTAGCAAGTTTCTTGAGCTATGTTGTTTATTTTTGTAGGGATCTCTATGTTTCCATTAATATCGGGGTACAGATTTTGTATCTGAAAAAGGCATAACAGATTTGTTTTTGTCTTGGTTGGCAAAAAAACAACAAATGTGTGTATGTATGGCCAACGGAGGATCACAGGCAGCCCCCAGAACCGACCAGATCAAATTCAGCATTGCCACGTTCATCATCTGCCTCCTGAGAAAGTTTTTGATCTAGAGTAAGAATTGTCCTTGCACCCTAAGCTTTGCTTTATGCTACCACATTCTTTCTTCTTTTCAGGGTCTGGCTTACAGAAAATCTTTTGTTTTTAATGGGATGTCTGTTCAGTTGGAAGAGTTTGGTTCAGAATGTGCCTTCATCACAAATTTAATAATAGGTCTTTTGATCTTCATTTCAAGATGTGATGATTCAGAATTCAGACATTCTTTTTATTTTTTAATATGTATTTTATTTTTTGAGAGAGAGATAGACAGACAGAAAACAAGCAGGGGAAGGACAGAGAGAGGGGGAGGCAGAGAATCTGAAGCAGACTCCAGGCCTTGAGTGTCAGCACAGAGCCTGACACAGGGCTCAAACCCACAAGTCATAAGATCATGACCTGAGCCAGAGTCGGACGCTTAACCGACTGAGCCACCCAGGCGCCATCAGACTTCAGACATTCTTAATGCTGGAAGAGTGGGATCCTCAGGACCCCTCTTAGGCCGACCCCTCCCCCAAGAGTACTGGTGATCAGATAGTGCTCCTCCCATCCTGGGGAATTCTCTGGTACCCCTGGAGGGGCTTTGACACCACCTCTGAATGGTGCTTCCAGAACCTCCTGCTTGAGGCATCCCCTCACCTCTGACAGGCAGCATCCCACCCACCCCTGTTGCAGTATTTTGATGCCTTGCCTTCCCAGGTGTTGCTGAGTTTGAACACGTGCCCTCCACCCCTTCCAAGAATAGACCCTGGTGGGCACCACTCAGCCCGTGAGGGTAGGGAGGAGGGGGTGTGGGATTTGCAAAGCCAGCTGATGGGCAGGGAGGAAGCGGAGAGAGCTGAGGAGGAGAGTAAGCTGCAGACTGTGCCTCCTGAAGATGGCCACACGTGGGCACTTACATATGGCACAGCCACGGGCGTCCTGAGAGCCGGCGTGGGAAGCAGGGAGAACATTCCGAACCACAGTTAAATGACGTTTCTGAATTTCCAGTACGACCTGACTGGTTTCGTGACATCTTATGATTTATTATGATACATTATCAGGATAAATGAGGCCCTAAAAATCAAAAGACGGAGCTGTGGGAAATCCTGTGGAGGAGAGGGTATAAATGAAGGAGAAGAGAAGCATTTTAATCGGGATTGTTTTTAATGAAAAAGAATTTCTAGGACTGTCCCCAAACGCAAAATGGCAGGTTGGAAAGGGAGTTGAATCTGCCTCAAAATAGATAACAGGTAAGATTCGCTATTATTTATTTTTACCAAATTTAAAATACTCACATACTTTGTAACTGAGCAGCTGATTGGATCTAGAGAAGATGTGGATTTGCTAAAACTGTGATCTGAACGCTGTCAGGACCTTGCTGGGGGACGCTCGATCTGCCTTTTCCATCGGAATAAAGTCTAAATGGCTTCACAAGAAAATTATCAAAGCACACTGAGATTATCGAGAATATAAAGACTTGCCTTTTAAAGTTTGATAGTTGGGGCGCCTGGGTAGCTCAGTCAGTTAAGCGTCTGACTTCAGTTCAAGTCATGATCTCACAGTTCGTGGGTTCAAGCCCTGCACTGGGCTCTGTGCTGACAGCTCAGAGCCTGGGGCCTGTCTTTGGATTCTGTGTCTCCCTCTCTCTGTGCCCCTCCCCTGCTCACAGACACTCTCTTCTCTCTCTCTCTCTCTCTCTCTCTCTCTCTCTCTCTCTCTCTCTCGTCTTGATACACATTGTATGTGAACCACTGCAAAGTAGGACAAAATTAATTCAGTGATGGGACTGTCCAACTCTTGATTTCGGCTCAGGTCACGTTCCCAGAGCCATGGGATCAAGCACCATGCTGGGCTGTATGCTGAGCCTGCTTGGGATTCTGTCTTTCTTTCTCTCTCTCTCTCTCTCTCTCTCTCTCTCTCTCCGCCTTCTCCCTCTGCCCATGCCCTGCTCTCACGAGTAGACTCTCCTTCTCTCTCTAAAATATAAATAAATGAATAGAATACATCAACAGGAAAGAGTAAAACTTTATGTTACAGGTACACTGGTTAAGACTTCCACCACTCGCCTCCAAAGGCCCATCCGTTTGTAAAAAGCACTCACTTTAAATGCAATGAAAGGCATGCCGTCCAGGCTTGGTTTGCCTACCTGCAGAATGGGGCCGATCGCCCCTGCCTCACTGGGTTCTTGCGGCTATGAGACATGAGTGTGAGTCCGAAGACCCCGTAGCACAGGATGTGCACTGAGCACGTAGGCGACCTCCTCTCTCCCCATCGAGTGGACGGTCGTGTCACCGCTCTGCAGCACACCTGTCACCTCACGTAATACCCATCCTCGAGGTGTCACCGACCCGGTGTCTGAAAGTGAGGATTTCCCACCGGAGACAAGAGACTGTAGCTTCAACAAGTTCATATGAAAACACCCTGAGCATATTGTCTTGCTGGATGGATTCCGGGAAAATTGAGCCCCTAAATACCCCGGATTCGTGGAATTTGTTGCTAATATTAAAGAGATTTGCATTTTTGTTATATCTCCGCAGGCTTAATCTGATCACTCCAAAATGCTCAGAATTCATTGCTCTTTCAAGGACAACTTGATTGTTTGGGTAAAAGGTGGGCCTTTATTTCCAGAAGCCTTTAGATTTTCGGTACCAATCTCTTTAACCCCTCCCTGGCAGTTCCTTCAGCCGCTCCTGAAAACGTGTCCGCTGAAGCTGTCAGCTCGACCCAGATTTTGCTGACCTGGGCTTCGGTGCCAGAACAGGACCAGAACGGGCTCATCCTGGGCTACAAGGTACGTGTTAAGGTGACGGTCCTTTGCATAAGCCATAATGGTGGCCCTCCCCGAAACCAGTGAGCTTGTATATTCTTCCAGATCCGCTGCACTGGCCCATTTTGTGATGGCCACACCCTTTGTCTTATCTAAACTTCATTACCATCTGGGGAGTAGGCTGGCTGTAACCTTTTAACATAGACGAAAACAAGGCACACACAGTAGCCACCTCCTTAACCTTGACCCTCTGCTTCCTGGCTTGTCCAATGGGAGTCCTTGTGGTAGCTGCCTCTGAGGGTCAGTATGGGACTCGAGTGTTGAGTCCCTGCTCTTAGGACGTGTGTGCATGTGCCTCCGCACCGGTACTGGGGACAGTCCAGGGCCATGGCTTCCGCAGGAGGGGCCGACCACCGTCCAGCCTCTCCGGGAGCCGTGGCTGGGTTTAGTCTTACACCTGGTTGTGTTGGGCTCCGTCCCTCCCCCAGGCAGCATGGCGAATCCTCCTGGTCATAGCCAGCTGCAGACTTCCTGCCTGTCACCTCCAGGCGTTCCGTGATTTCAATCCCTAGTCTCTGTCTTTCCCCACCTGTTCTCAAGTCTCCCTTCCCGGGCAGTTGCTCCCTCAGGCCCCACGGGATGTGGCGATCCCCCTGAGTGGGCTCAGTGGCCCAGACTCCACACCACATTCCTGTGTCCTGGAGAAAAGAGCTTGCTGTCTCGTGGTGACTCTGCTCCCTGGGGACCCCCATCTTCCATGGCCCTCCGGGTCACTAAGGGGCCAGTTCTGGAAGGGTGGCCTATCGGAGGTTTCAGGGAATGGGCAGGAAGAGGCAGGGCTGTGGAGGGGACTGTCCCAGTGCTCAGTGTCTATGTGGGAGTGGCAGCACCTAGCCTGGGGGACCCGCGGCCTAGGGTTCAGGTAGATTACAGCCACTCTCCTGAGGCAGGAGCCCAGGTTTCCAAGAAGCTGGGAAACGGAATGGGGTGCAGGCTCCAGGGGGAAGCAGAATTCTGTGGGTTAGTGACTGAGTCCTAGTCCCAGTGGCTGTGGCTGCCGCCTAGTGCCACGGACCTTGCACAGTGGTCTCAGGGGTCGCTGGCCTCACAGAATACCTGCATGTGGGAACCGGATCCATGAGGCTAAACGCTGCTGCCCCGGGGGAGGGGGGGGCCCCAGTGCCCCCGAGACCCCTTCCCAGCCCTGCGTGCCCTCACGACCATGCACTTGTGCCACTGCTCCAGGTCCTGTTCCGGGCCAAAGACCTGGACCCCGAGCCCCGGAGCCAAGTCGTGCGCGGGAACCACACGCAGTCGGCACTGCTGGCGGGTCTCCGGAAGTTCGTGCTGTACGAGCTCCAGGTGCTGGCGTTCACTCGCATCGGGAACGGGGTCCCCAGCTCCCCGCTCCTCCTGGAGCGGACCAAGGATGACGGTACGGTCGCCGGTGCTCCCACAGCCCAAACAGCGTGGATGCTCTCATTTCTAACTTTGTTTTCAGATCCCCCCTCCCCTTTTATTTCCCTTGCCTTTTTTTCAGTTGAGGAAAACAAAACAGAATTGTTTTTCAGTCACTGTTTATGTGGCCGATTTCAGCCCGGAGTGAATTTTTACAGCCTAATTGTGAAGCTGTGTGGATTTCAGTCGTAGCTCGGCAGTAGGCAGTGTGATAAAGGCTGGCTGGGCCGGGCCGCGGCCTCCCCTCGGGGGGTGTGTCTGCACAAATCTGGGGCAGGATCCGTGCCTGGCCTGGGCGCCCCCAGCTCCGGCGACCACGCATGGCGTGCAAGAGGCCTCCAGAAGTTTCTGTGTAGCGTGCGGAGCACTTTGTCAGCTCCTGGGGATGCGGGGAGTGGGGGGAGCCACACCCCGCCTCCAGGCAGGAGCAGCAGGTGCTTCTCTATGGCTCCACTTTTATGGAAGTCTAAACCATCAGTAAATATGGTTTTCCACTTTGCAGATGTCAAACACTTAAAGGTTACCTCTTTCACATTTTTATTGTTAAGCTGACTGTGGCAAATGTTCAGAAGGGGGTATTTTGAGGGAGAATCCCGATCTCCGCCCCAATCAAAAACCACCTTAGGGAGCAGAAGCTTCTCCTGGAATTGGAGCAATTGTAGGTTTTCTTACATGTGTGCTGAAGTCATTAAATTCGTGCCCATGGTGCCTGGGCTGCTGAGCTGGAGGGTGGACAGCGTGGGCGCTGGGGTTCTGCCGACGACAGGAAGGGGCTCAGCTTACTGTCTCCCTCAGCCCGTCCGGGACACAGAGTCTCGGGGGCCTGGGGCCTGACAAGGGAAGCCGTGGCATCCCAAGTCACAGTCACACAGATGACAAGTGAGAGGGGCAGGTGAGAAATGTGCCTCATACCTCGGTCCATTTCGGCTTTTGGAAGTCACGGAATGATTCTCCTTCTCTCACTGTCTGAATACAAGCATGTTTTCCACCCCTCATATCAGTGTGATCCATGTGATCTGCCTCGGGGACCGCACATGGGGTCCATGCCACCAAGGCTGATGTCAGCATTTGCATATTTATGAATTGGTCCTGTCCTGTGAGCCCGAAGCCTCCTTATGTTTCCTAGGACGGTACAGGAGGGGGTAGGATGCATAAGAGAAAAATCATTGATTGTCTACGTGTTACTTTGTCAGTTGGGAGGGACTTGAGGCCATCCGGTTTATCTAACACCTGCCAGGGGGTATTAAGCCACAGACCGGATTCAGGCCAGACTGATAAAATCTTGACCCTCAGCTTCACACACCTTACACCCAGGGGATGCCCAGCACCATTTGCGAGCACTGCTTCCGGAACGTGGAAAGCAGATGAGGTGTTTTCTCACAATCGTTAGGGCGCCACTCAGAGCTAGATTGCCAAAGTCGCTGGCGGACTCGAGCGTCCCGTCCGTGGGCAGAGTCCCCGTGGCAGCGCACAGAGCCCCGCGCCACCTCGCTGTGGACCCACGTGACGCTGTAGCAGTCCCTGGCTCACGGGTCTCCTCTGTTCCCTGCAGCCCCAGGCCCGCCCGTGAGGCTTGTGTTTCCAGAAGTGAGACTCACGTCCGTGCGGATCGTGTGGCAGCCGCCGGAGGAGCCCAACGGCATCATTCTGGGTAAGGGAGCGGCCGCGGTGGACCAGGTCACAGCTCAGAGGGAAACAGCCCTTAGATTGATCTTGTGTGTTTTTACTGAACGTCAGAGAGGTTAGGGGCAGAAAACAACAAAGTTCTGGCCGCCTCAGCTAAGCGTTTCCTGTGCCCAGACAGCTGCTCTGTGTGGGGTGCGCCGACGGCTCCTTGCAGATTGAAATGTGCGTGCTGTTAACCCAACATCTCTTCCGTTTGTCCGCGATTCACACACTCCCGTCTGCAGTTGGCCTTTTCCTTCAGCTCTGAAGTCACGGGGCTGTTTCCATATGTGTCTGCGAAACAACAGGCTCTGTTTTCATGGCAGCTGGAGGCCGGGCCTTCGCTCCCAGATTCCAGGAAACGGCCCTGCTACAAGGCCTGCACCTGAGCCTCTTACGAAGTTTCCGGAGTGAATTGTGTGTGCCCTGAGTCCCCGGAAAGTTGTTTACTTTTAACTTTCATTCAGGGGGGCAACTCGGATAGCATTGATTTTTCCTAGTGCCCCAGAGGCGACAAGTTTTATTTTTAAAAAATCATCAGTCTATTTATTCACGCTCTCACCATGACAGGTTGAGGGCCTCCTATATGCCCGCCGTCGTGGGCCTGGTGGGCAGTAAGGAGTGAGTGAGACCCGCCCGTCCTCGAGATGCCAGCTGCCTAGGGTAGCACCAGGACGGGCCCACGTGCAGTGAACACGATAAGTGACGTGACAGAGATTTGAGAAAAGCCCCCATAAGCACGACCCCGGGGAGAGGGGCTCCTGGAGGATGCATGGCCGCTTCGGGGCCGGGTCTTGTAGAGAAGTGGCTTCCAAGCCCTGGAGGGCGGGAAGGGGGCGTCCGCTCAGCCAGACAGGATGCCAGGTGCCTAGGGGAGTGTAGACAGACCCAGGCCTAGGGATGTGGGCCAGGCCAGGGACTCTGGGGATGGCCAGCCACACCACGCAGGGGGCGGGCGCTTGTTGGGCTCAATGCATGAAATGAGGCATCGAAATGCACGGTATGTTCTCCCGACCCAGGCCAGCCCTCTGACAGGTGTGTCCCTAATCCCAACGTGCAGTACACCCCCAAGTGTGTCAGCTGGTATGCTGGGTGGTCAGATTGTAAACCTGACCTTACAGACAGGTAGTCAAATTCACCTGCTTCTGACATTAGGATTCTGAGATTTGGTTCAAAGAAGGATTTCACTTCATTAAAACACTTTTTGTTTTGTTCTGTGCCGAGGGTAGTAGGGACTCCCCGGGGACCTGGAGCAGTGTCACAGCCAGTCTTTTCGGTCATAACTAACCAGAGAGGCCAATATTTGTTGACCCCTTGTCTCGTGATGCCAGGGCCTGGAGCGGACCTCAGTCATCTCCTCAGTCTCACTCTGCCTTGTGCGGGGCCCAGAGGCACGGGGTGGGGCATCTTGCCGTGAGCACGCTATTTCTGAATCGGGGGACCTGGGTTCTTCCTACTCAAATCATAGTGAGTGGATGAAGCAGCCCTGGTTGAAGTGTGTATTTCAGATCTTGTCCAGACGAGACAGGAACTCAGCCACCTGTTGGGCCCTGTGCCTCGAGCTCCAAACCTGGGGCAGGGGATGATCTGCAGGGCTGATGGCTATGGAAGAGGCTTTCTGGAACCCTCCACATGGTGCCCAGACTGCTCCCTCTTCCGGATGCAACAAGGCTATATACCCACGGGACCGTCCCCAGCCTGCTGTGAGACAGGAAACATGTCTGGAGCACAAAGTGTGAAACCCGGCCTGTCACAGTACCCAGAGTCTCCAAGAGGCAGAGTGTCCCCCTACCTGCTGGGGGAGAGAGGCCCCAGCCCGCCCTGCCCTGGGCCTGGCAGCCTCCTCGGCCCTCTGCCTGCAGTCTGATCCTGTGGCTGGTGCTGATTCGGTGCCCACCTTGGCGCTCGCTGCAGCCATCCTGGGCTGATCAGAATCATTGTGAGAGGAGGACCCCCGGGAGCTGAAGGCGAGGCAAGGGAGTGTGTCGTGTGTGTGTCTCTAAGGCGCACAGACGTGCACACTTGGGTTTTGTAGCCACGGATCTGAACTGCTCACCCAAGCTCCTCCTTGGGGAGGTTCAGGCCTCTGCCAGCACCAACCCACTGTGCCTATGGGGCCTATGCCAGGAAGACCCCTGCCCCTTCTCTGACTTCACCGTCACATTCGGTGTCACCCGTACCTGCACGCTCTCTCCATGCCCATCCCTGCCTTCCTGCGCCGGCCATTACCCCACGAGTCTCACCATAATGTAAAATCTTATCACTTATTTCTAAGGGTCTCTCTAATGTCCGTTCCTCTGAGTGGAAGAGCACTTGGAAAGGGAGCATTCTGACCATTATGGAAGAGCATTTCACGTTATTCAGATTGGGAGCCATAGAAAGTGTGGTAATCCCCAGGCGGGGCAGAGGTGTGGAGGAGCACACATACTCGCGCTCCCGTTCGGGGTGTGAACTGGCATGGCCTCTCCCGGGAAGCATCTGGTAATACCTTGGTGAGGTGAGCACACCTGCCCTCGGCCTCCCGGGAGCCATCAGGCCGTGACGCCTCGTACCTGGACCCAAGGAAACCCAGCCAGGGACACCCCTGGCTTTGAATACCACGTTAAATATCAGGAGAAACGAGAACCAGACACCCAGCATCCACGAGTAAGCCCACAGAAAAGTGTACTGCCCACACGCAGAGAATGCAGCAGCAGTGACAATGGTGACCGAAGGTGCACAAGTCAACACAAGTGAGTCTCACAAACATCTGTGCGGGGAACAAACAAGTTGCAGAAGGATATATGCAGCTGGAGGATATTTCTGTACCTTTAAAAACGCTGCAAACGTTACTATCCGCCATTCACGGGCAGACACGTCTGGAAAGTGTGAACACGTAGTCAGAAACATACCGACTGAGAGGGGGTGTTACTCTGGGGAAGAGGATCCAGTAGGGCCACTGGATGCCTTCAACTCTTTCCATCTCATCTCCTGTGTTATATGAAAATAAAACAAACGGGCACCTGGGTGGCTCAGTCGGTTCAGCGTCCGGCTTCGGCTCAGGTCATGATCTCTCAGTTTGTAGGTTTGAGCCCCACATCAGGCTTTGTGCTGACAGCTCGGAGCCTGGAGCCTCCTTCAGATTCTGTGTCTCCCTCTCTCTCTGATTCTCCCCTGCTCACGCTGACTTTCTCTCTGTCAAAAATAAAGAAAACATAAAAAAAAAAAGAAAAGAAAACAAACAAAAATAGTCCAATTTGCCGAGACTCTCCATGTTGGCTCAGCTGGTGTGATGAATACATGGGTGTCCGCTGTGTAGCGTTCCCAGTATTTCCTGTATGCTTGAAAGAGTCATGATAAAAAACAACAACTAGAAAACAAAAAATGGCACATTCACTATAAACTTTTTAAAAAAAACAACAGAAAATTAAAAAAAGGAACAGGAAGAAAATGAGAATCACCCACAGTTCTGCTGCCCAAATGTCATGTTAGTATTTTCTTTCTTCCAATCACTGTTCTAATATTTTTATTATGAAGTAGTTCACGCTTACACAGGGCGTTTCCGTCGTGACGGCCCAGTCAGGTGGCGAGTCCCCCAGGCCCCTGTGGCGTTTTGTGCTTACTTTCCCAGTAGTTTCCCCGCATGTTTTCCCAGAGTGGAAAGTAAGCCTAAAAATCTAATATGAGCTGTGTGTTTGTAGATTTCATAGAAACTCCCATGACATGTTTCTCCACGACTTTGCTCTTCCTCCCCACGTCACGATGCGGTGGCTGTCCACACGTGGGCACAGCAGCTCGCCCGACCATCCCCCACCCCGGCCAGATCGCCGCTCCCCCAGCACATTGGCAACACACAGACCCAGTGCTCCCCTCCCTGGCACGCCCCCGGGAACGGCCTCATTGGGCCACAGCTCTGCACGAGGATGCCAAGGACGCCAGACCATCCTCCTAGGTGGCAGTGCCCCTCTGTACTCCCACCAGCACATGTGAGCATGCCCGCCGCTTTACACATCCGTGCCGACGCTCGAGAGGCTCAGAATCTGGATATTTTGGCATTCTGGAAGGCTTTAAGTGGTGTCTCATTGTGGTTTTACGTTGGATTTCCCCAATGGCTTCCCCAGCGCCAGATGGCGTGTACTCATCCTTGCTGGTCTGTCGTCTTCTCCTATTTTCTTTTCCGTCTCTGTAATTTCTCCTTCTCACATGCTGGTTCAGCCATTCACGTAGAAGGTTTCCTTTTCTTGAAGTCATATTTATTAGTTTGAATGTCTTCACCGGAAGGTTTTTCAGGACATCTGGTCGACCACCCTGCCGAAGGCAGACGCTCTCCCTCTGCTCCAGTACTGCTGGAAAGTCTTCAGGGAGAACCTACTCAGATAACGGATAATGTGACATTTAAATGCAGATACAATTCAACTGAAGATTTTAAAAATATGGATCATCTCCCAAATTGTGCAATCATAAATAATAGGTACAACTAACATCTTTAGAGGTGAATGTTCACATTGTTTCTGATGATCTCCCAGAGTACGGGCTTAGAGGCAGAATGATTAGGAGAAGGTGCTAGAACATCTCTAAGGCTCTTCACATGTGCTTCACGCTGTCCGTCAGTGCTCCTGACCAGGGCACCCATGTCACTCCACCCTCCCCAGTGTCGACATTGATGTTTTCGTATCTTGGCCAGTTTAATAGCTAACATATAATAGTTATATGGGGGTCATTTTCAAAGTTTTTTAGCTGTCAGGGTTTGCATTTTTTTCTTCCTTTTGGGAATTCCCAGCTTGTGTTCTGTGCCAGTTTTCTGGGGCTCCCATCGAGAGCCACAGAACAACAGAAATCTATTTTCCATCAGCTCGGGAGGCTGGAAGTGAGAGACCCAGGCGTGGGCAGGGCTGCTGGGTCCTGGAGCCTCTCTCCTGGGCATGCAGATGGCGTCCCTTCCCGTGTCCTCACCTGGCAGTCCTCCTGACCCCTTCTTATAAGGGCCCCAGTCACTCCAGATTAGAGCCCACCCTCGTGACCTCATTTCACCTTAATCCTCTCTTTGGAGGATCCTCAAAAATGAAGTAAAATTAATTAAATTAAAATAAAATAATAAAAAACAAAGACCCTGTACTCAAATACAGTCACATTGGAGGTGCTTAGGGTTAGAATGGTAACCTAAGAATTTGGGAGGGTGCAATTCAGCCCCTAACACACCCTTTGACCATTTTTCTCTGTGGGCTTAACCCTCCCCTCACTGGCCTTTCCGTGCCTTACTCGTTGGTGGCATCTAAGTACCGAGTGGCCAGCAAGAGCCCAGACCCTAAAGTCGAGTCTGGGTTGGAGGCCTGACTCTGCTGTGTTAGTGCCATGACACGGGGTCAGGACAACGTGACCCGGCAAATACCAGCCCTTCAATGATAGATATTAACTGTCACATACGTCATAAAAGTTTCCCCCTTTTAACTTGGGGCGCAGAGATATTCCCATAGACCATAAACATATGCATCTTCGAGTCATCTGCCATTTCCATGGAGGGTGAAGCAGGTGCTGTCACGTGACTCCATGAGCTGGGGTCAGGTGCACGTGGTCCCCCTCAGGGCCATCGTCTCTCCATCTGTCCCTCACTCTGAGTGCCGGACCCTTTCTCCACCCAGAACTTGCAGCAGCACCATGTGAAATCAGCTCCAGAAGTGCTCCCTGGTCACCATGTCCACCGGGGACGTGGGGCACATGGGAGGGGTGACACGGCTCGGCCTCTTCAGGCTGCAGAGGGCAAGACCCAGCGAGAGGAAAGACCGAACAGCCATGCAACCTCACCAGTCTCTCGGGATCTGACACAGCCAGCTGTTTTCAGGAAGCTTCTCAGACAGCCCCAGGCGGCCGTGACTCACCCTCTCCTGTGTGCCCAGCTGGCTGTGGTCTGCACCACAGAGTCAGGGGTCACAGGCTGCCTGCTTTACTCCTCCTGTGTGGCAGTCACTGCACTCCAGACAAACCAAGTGGTGGTGTGGGCACGCCTGCACACGTTACTGAGCCTGTGTGTGCCTCCGTTTCCCGTCCTTCCAAAGGGAATAACACTCACCCTTATAGCGTTGAATGAGTTGTGTATGGAGAACTTAGGACAACGCTTGCTGTGGAGTAAGCGCCGGAGGAATGTCAGCTCGACCGCATGGCTATTTAGTGTTTCATTCTGTCTCCTGGACCAGAGAACATCTCCTTGTCGCCCCTGCCGTCACCCAGTGCCGGCACTCGCCTGGTGCTCGCCATGGGGCAGCACGTCACTCTGCCCCGGGTGGTGGAGCAGAGGTCTCCCGCTGGCCAGGCAGGGAGAAGATCCCAGAAAGGCAGGTTAGAGCCGAGTTATAAGATGCCCCTAAGGTACATTCAGAAGTGGGGATTGTGACCTGGAGGCCCTGGGGGCCGGGGGGTCACTAACAGTCACAAAAATCCAGGTAAGGAGAGGAAAGTATTCAAAGGCTTTGAGCATCCCAACCACGGCAAAGGAAACGCACAGGCGATGCCTCGTCCCCCGGCGGTGCAGGAGAACCCCACATTCGAGCCCCTCTGTTGAAATGGCCTTTAGCGGTAATGGTAGCAAACGTGGTCTGGGCATCCTGTCACCTGGGTATCGTTCCAGGTGGCACACCACATCCCAACACTGTGGGGAAGATGGGAAAACAGTTCCTAAAGGCTCCGAGTGGCATTCGTGGGAGGGGAAGGGAACTTTCCGCAGGCCTGGCGCCCAGAGACCTGGAATCGACCAGTGCTCCAGCTCAGGCAACACGGTCCTCCCACTAAAGCGCCCCCTCTGCCACCCGTGCACTGGTAATCTGTATCCAAACATGTTCCTGCATTTCCAAAAAAGATTAACAGCGAGAAACACCACCAGGTGCCTACAGGGAAAAACACTTGCTTATTTGGATAAATATTTTACCATAGAGAGCTTTTAGCATTCAGAGCCTGCCTTCAGGGGCTACAGCGGGGGCCACCCTGAGACGGCCACCCTCCCTTGCTGGCTCCGCGCCCCTGAAATGCCATGAAGCTCCTGTGGCTCGTGTGCTCTTTAAACCCACACGGATGTGCGCCCCGCCTGCCACATCGCACCCTCCCCCACCTCCACCTGCCTACTGAGGGCCTAACATTTACCTTCAGCTTATTACAGCAGGGCGTGCAGGGGCTCTGCTCAGAGGAGCGCCCGTGAATATAATCCGTGTTTGCAAATACCTAGTTTTGATCCACTGTTGCATTTGTCTGCCCCCAGCCCTCACGCGGATAAGCCATAAAACCAACAGGCCACACAGCGTCTGGGCAGGGTGTCCCCGTGGGCCATTCTGTGCTGTGGGTCGTCTAACCAAGCAGTGGGTGCTGGCGGGGGCCATCACCATTCACCCACCAACAGGCGCCGACAAGGGAGTCAGCCGCAGGGGGTCCACCAGAGCATCGGGGCCCAAGGGTGTGTTGCTGAGCAGGCAACTCTCAGACTGGGGCCTTGCACTTGCCCGGGAAGCCTGTGACCACCAGCCACGTGGCACACAAGTCCCTCAAAAGGCTCCGGGTGTCGGCCTGCAGTCACCGCCTCCGAGCGAGGCCTCCCCACCACCTCCCGCCCGCCCCGAGGCTCCCAGCGACCACAGCATCTCAGAACCTCCCTTTGCATCTCACGAAGCTGACGCTTCTAGAACTTGTCTCGAACTTGAGACACACACCCTTTTCTGGTTGTGATTTTCCGGATGCAAGTTGTTTTCTCTGCCATGTGGGCTATTCAGAGACCCCCTACGCCTCCCTCACGCCGCAGTTCTAATCTCAGCCTTGGACCGGTGTGGCTCGTACTTGGCCTTGCTCCTCTGGAGTGCCTGTATTGTTTTTCACCCATCACCTTAAAAATCAGACTTGATTCAGGTTGCGTTTCACTCCTACTATTGATCCAGCTTCTCCATTCTTTTCCCCACACCCACTGCAGCCTCTGCCCTCCCGTGGCTGACATCCAACCCACTAATATCTCTGCAACTATAATTACCGAACTAGCCTTTTCCACCAATACGCTCTCTCATTTTTCTCCACAAACGCAAGAACCGGGGCTCAGCCACTTCCTCTTGCCATTTCCGCCCAGAAGAAGGCTCCTTTCTAGTGTCTGTGGAGTCCAGGGCGTGTTCAGAGCACGACAATGTAATTTAAAGGTGTCAGTCTTCATGTTCACCAGGCCACAGAATGGGGACGACGAGGTATGAGCCCGACTGTGGGGCCAATACCAGGGAGGTACAGATGTAACCCCCGGCGGGGGGGGTGTCCCCCAGTGACTTGCGTGAGAGCTGAGTCGCAGACGGGAAGGCGAACCCGCGTGTCCTGCAGTTGCGCACAGATGACACTGCCTTGTAGTTCACACTCCATGCTGCAGCATCGGCACCATGGCGGCGGGCAGGGGGCGACAATTAAATGAACCTAAGACAGTTGAACAGGAGGGATGCCTGGGTGGCTCCATC
The DNA here is from genome assembly GCA_004023785.1 of Mungos mungo. NCBI lineage: Eukaryota > Metazoa > Chordata > Mammalia > Carnivora > Herpestidae > Mungos > Mungos mungo. Next base: position 19,628 of record PISW01001190.1, read on the forward strand.
GATTAATCATCTGACTGACTCAGGTCATAATCTCGCAGTTCGTGAGTTCTGGCCCCACGTCAGGCTCTGTGCTGACAGCTCAGAACCTGGAGCCTGCTTCCGATTCTGTGTCTCCCTCTCTCCCAGCCCCTCCCCGGCTCGTGCTCTGTCTTTGTCTCTCTCAAAATTGTAAATAAAACATTAAAATAAATTTTTTTAAAGACAGATGAATGGGAAACAAGCAAACTTAATTTTGTGTGTCTATGACCGCCAAAGTTCGGAGGCTCAAATGTGACCAAAGCAGGCGGCTTTTAATGCCTTTGAGACAAAGAAACAATAAATGTATGAAGAATTGACAGGACCATGGGGTTTGGGCTTGGGGTACTAAGTCAGTGAAGAAGTAGCAAGATTTAGTCGCACGGCCCTCTCGGCCCTAGACGGCCGCACATGGGACCTAAGGGGACCTGTCTTCCTCCTCTTGCAATAAGGCCACCTTTCACATGGGAGACTTCTCTCCTGCTCTCAGGGGGACAGAGAAGTGTCACAGTGTCCTTGCAATGGCTATTTCTTAAGTAACTTTAATGCAAAATAATCAGTATGTGAAAATGGCGCATTTGGGGGTGGCCTGTGCCGGCCTGCCCCGGCGGCTGGAAGTGAGGAGCTGGGAGTCGCGCTGGGGCCGAAGCCTGGCTCAGGGCCCCCGCGACATCTGAGATGACAAATGCAGCATCAAGGCCACTGCTGCAGGTGCCTTCGGTCCTGGGCTCTGGGGGGCGGGGCCTGGGGAGCCTCCTAAGAGGTTTGTGTCCATGGCCGGGGGTCTGCCTGCTGATACAGATGTGGGGAGAGCGTGTGTGAGCAGGTCATTACTGCTTCTCCCTGGGGTCCCGCCTGTGTTCTCACACGGCCAGGACGAAACCTGTACAACTCATCCCACACAGTCACCCCGCGTCTCCCTGGACAGGGGATTAATGCAAAGTTCACTTCTCTTTCTTTGAGGGGGGCTGGTGTCTCTTCATCACCAGCCATGCTGTTTGAGTGACTGAACTCACTGACACTGGGTCCTGCCTCTTCCTTGAGGTTTTACAAATATCACGTTGGACCCCGTTCTTATACGAAATGTCTGCATCTGCCGGCGTGGCCTCTCTGCTTCATTGCACAGTTCAGTTCGTCTTCGAAAGAGACCTTTCTTTCCTTAGTTTCTGTCTCTCGGTTAGGAAGATGCGTACGTTAATGACATTGGTCAGGTGCTTTTTGTGCGGGGCACAGACTGACTCTCTTCACCCATAGTTCCACCACACATCCCGACGGTATAAAAATAATAACATGACTCGTAAAAGCCGGAGGGGGACATACCGAGGTTAGAGGTGCTGTAAGAGCACTGATTTACATGATGTTGATAGCAGTGGGCGAGTGTCGAGATATGAAGTTGAAAGTTAATAGCTCAGATAACCGAGATAGGAACGTATTTAGGAGTTGAAAGAAGCGCCCTGGCATGACTGATGGGTGTCCTCCTGCCCCGCCCACAGGCTACCAGATCGCCTACCGCCTGGCCAGCAGCAGTCCCAACACGTTCACCACAGTGGAGGTGGGTGCCACGGTGAGGCAGTTCACAGCCACGGAGCTGGCCCCGGAGTCAGCCTACGTCTTCAGGCTGTCGGCCAAGACGAGGCAGGGCTGGGGGGAGCCGCTGGAGGCCACCGTCATCACCACCGAGAAGAGAGGTAAGACCCAAAGCCCGAATCCACCGTCGTGGGGCCGCAGCAGGGAGAGACGGCCCTGGGTTGGGCTGTGAACTTGCTGGGTCTACGCTTCCCACGCATTTAGCAGACAGGCTTCAGTGTCCCAGCTTCAGAGAGAGAGATACAGCTCAGAGAGGTTGTTTAACTGGCCCAGGGATGCACTGAGACAGGTGCCCTTCAGGGGATGTGTGTCCCTCGGGAGACGAGTGTCCCTCAGGAGGAACCCTGGTCCACAGTGGAGCTGCTGGTGCTGGGAGACGTGTGCCTGCATCCCAGCTGCACCTCGAACCCCCAGCCCCTCCTGCCTCACCCCAGCCCGCGCCCTGAACCCCTGTACCACCTGCCTCACCCACACCCCAGCCCGAACTCTGACCCCTGCACCACCTGCCTAGGGCCCACAGAGCTTAGGGCATTTCCTCCAGGGCCCACAGCCCCCCCCCCGACCCCCCACCCCCACACTCTGGCTCAGAGAGAGGGGGCCCAGCAGAGCATTGCCGTTGGCCATTACCAGTTTGCAGGGCTGTCACTCAAGGGCAGGGAGCAGGGAGCCCTGGGTGGGGGAGGACCCAGGCAGCCCCAGCTCGAGCCCTGAGACAGGACTGCTGACCGGCTAAGACAAAAGAGCACCTCCAGGCTGTCGCCACAGGGCCCTCGGTCAGTCATTGCTTTCTTACCCACCACACGTTTTCATCCGAATCGATAATCTTTGTGATAAACAATTGAACAATCGTTCCTTCCTCCATGGAGTTGCCCTGTTGGAATCGATGTGTGAGGAGGCGCAGGACGGTACCGATCTGCACTCCGATGCGCGGTCCCTGTCGCCACCGCATGGGGCCGCAGTGACAGGCCCGGGAGGGGCTGAGGGGATGCCGCGGCGTGTCAGGCTCAGGTCGGCTTCTTCCCGACAGACGCACCGAGCCCGAGATCAGAGGGGCCTGGAGGTGCTCACAAGAGCCCAGGGGTCATTCCGAGGTGGTCGTGTGGGGGCATGTGTGGGCTCGCCTCTGTCCGTTCATCTCTGCGCCACGTTCCGGAAGCAAACCGGGGTCTCCAGCCGCATCCTGAATCATCTCCGTGCTGTGTCATCTCGAGGACAGCCGAGTCCCTTGACCTCATGGGACCTTCCTGGAGAAGCACCCTCTCATGTGCCCCTGCTCTGTTCTCTTTGGGTTGCAGAGCGGCCGGCGCCCCCCAGAGAGCTCCTGGTGCCCCAGGCAGAAGTGACTGCACGCAGCCTCCGGCTCCAGTGGGTCCCAGGCAGCGACGGGGCCTCCCCCATCCGCTACTTCACCGTACAGGTGCGAGAGCTGCCAGGCGGACAGTGGCAGACCTTCTCCTCGTCCGTCAGCCATGAGGCCACAGCCTGCACTGTTGACAGGTACCCTCCAGGGAACGGGGCCCTGCTCCCGCCTCTGCTCTTGGCGCACGCCCCCTCACCTGGGACCAGGATGCCGCGTCCTGGAGCCCACTCAGGTCTTTGCCTGGGCCTGGCTGTCCACGCGTGCCCTGCACAGGCTGTGTGCAAGCCCAGGCCCCAGATGGATGCGGCACTAATGACAGGGACGTGAGCCCGGAAGTGTGGCCCCTGCTCTGTATCCCCAAAGAGGCAGGTGTGGAGGAGGGGAGGCGTGGGGAAGGGGTGCCTCGGGCGGGGAAAGCTGCACCTTCTCTTTGTGCTCCCTCTCCTAGCCTGCAGGGCAGATCGCTCCCACCCCTGTCGTCAGGCTCTTGATGGCCAATCTGGGGCTTGGGAGGGGCGTCCCCCTCATGCCGTAAGCACCCAGCTCTATCTAGTTTCAGAGGAGCCACCAGGCACAGGGGTGGGGAACAGCGCAACCACCGCGGCTCAGTCCTGGCACCCACGGCCTCGTTTGGGACCCTTCTCACACTCCCAACCCCTCAACAGTGAGGCAGGAGGGCTCCCCTCTCCACAGTGGGAGACCAGGGCACCCCCTCTACCTCGGGACCAGGGCACCTGCTCTGTGGTGGGAGATGAGGGCTCTGGAACCGTCTCATTCTAGAACCCTCAGGTTCTCAGCAGTGAGCTCAGGCCCCATGTCCCCACAGTGGGGCCTGGGCTGCGCAGCTCACGCCGCCCTGTGCAAGCCCTGGGCTTCTCCAGGCACAGGCCTGTCCAGGAAGCCCACCCAGCACCTTCCTTGGCCTCCTCCTCTGGCCTCGACCGTGGTCACTTCCCACGAAGCCCACGGCCAGTTGTAGGGGGGCCACTGAGGAGCACGTGCCGCTGGCCCGAGGGACCCGGGAGCCTGGCCAGCGCCTTCAGGAGGCCGAGATGGTGTTTCCGAGGCCAGTCACTGCTCAGACCCAGCCCCACGTCCTCAGCGCCCCTGCGGCCCCATTCCGGGTGCTGTGCTGGGATATGCCGCACACGTTTCTCATCAGACCCGCGCACTGGGGGAGACTGTCGTCCCCATTCTACAGATGAGAGTGAGGTCAGAAGAGTCATTCTAGCCTGCAGCCCCAGCACCCACCCGCCCGGCATCCGCCTCGGCCTGAGCCGAGGGAAAGCAGCCAGGATGGCGGTACAGGGGCAGTGCAGGCTGTAGGGGTGCCATGGGGGCCAGAGCGTGGCTCTGTCACTGCCTCCAGCCTGCGGTAACAGCAAGGTCTAAAGGGAAGGGCTGGATGAGCAAGCCCGTGACCGGGGCGCCTTGTGTGGCACAGGTGGGCGTGGTCAGCACCGGGGCATCACAGGAAGGCAGAGACCGTGAGGCCACAGCTGTCCAGGCGCAGGCGCCACGCGGGCAGTCTCGGACGGCTCCTCAGCGTCCCCTCCCGCATTGTCCCATGGCCGGCAGGCAGCACGCAGCTCCTGGCAGCGCCAGGCCGGGGCAGTGGTGGGCCACCTAGGGTGGGTGCGCGTCCAGCGTGTGTTGTCACCGCACATCCGTGAGCCGCCCTGAGCAGGTGGCATGGGTCTCCCGGCATCCCTGTTATGGCTCCCAGACCTAAGGCCCCCTTTGCAGGTGGACATTGGGGTAGGTGACAGTCCGAGAAGGCAGGCAGCTTGTCTGCCCACAGCTCCAGCCTCCTGGGACCCAAAAGATACTCGTGGTCCTGTGACCCTCGTCACATGATGCAGGAAGTGCCAGAACCGTCTAAAAGCAAAGGATAAACGGTCCCCAGCACAAGTGGTGTTTCCAGCAAGGCCCGAGACCCCCGCCTGGTGCCCCACGGGAGGGTTCGCAGTGGCTCGAATGTGCACGCTCCAGAGCGGTGCTCAGAAAACTGGATGCGGTTATAGCTGTGATGATCTTTTCACCACAGGAGGAGGAGGCGGGAGTGGCACGTCTGTGCTCACCTCTGTGAGCTGGTCTGAAGGCTGCCCAGCCGTCCGTGCCCCTGCGGGGTCTTCCTCACTGCTGTTCCGACCAGGGCCGCTGTCACCCCCACACTGGACAGCACCCAGTCCTTCCCAAAGCTCCGCCGGCTCCAGTAGCAGGCCCGCAGACATGCACACCAGACTTGGCAGATGAGCAAGGGGAGGTGGGGACGCCTCACATCACAAGTGAGCTTCATGGCTGGGGGGACACAGGCCCTCGGGGCCTTGCAGCTCCCACGCCCCAACGCCCCAAGCTCATGGCCACAGGCCATCCTGCTGGTTCACAAGGCTCTGCGGTCGGTGACGAGTTCGAGCATTATCACTGACACGGAGCCCTCGGCCGTCTGGTGGTGCCAGGGCCTTGGGGAGGTCCACCGCACAAGCTGGTTTAGCCTCGCGTCCTCATATGTGAAAGACAGATATGGAGGGATGACCTCGCTGTCCCTTTTGGCTCCATGAGCCCAAGATGTGCCTCCGTTAGTCCCCAGCAGCCCCCCTCTGTCCCCAACTTCTGCCAGCACTCCACTTACCCTTTGAGCGACAGCCACAGAACCCGGGGGTATGGCTCTCAGCCCCTCAGAGGACGGCATCCTACTGCCCCCCAGAGCCCCAAGTCCCCCCCGCCGCAGCATGACCCCAAGAGTCAGGGGCGGGGGGGCGGCGCAGGGAGCGAGCCCAGCTTGCTTCATAAACCACACTGTGCTCCTCTGGGTGCTCAGCTTATATAGGATGTGCTTGCAGGAAAAAATACCTGCACCCCCTTGTGTGAGCACCCCTAAGAAAAGGGGGGGCATAAAAATCCAGAGACTTTTTCTGTTGCGGAGGCTCCTGAAATCCAGCAGACCAATTGTGTGCAGGGGGCTTCGTTTTGGAGAGGAGGGGTCCGTGTTTCCAGACAGACAGTTTGACTCGCCGTGGGACACGCTGTCATCAGCCCCGAGGGCCCCCTCCTCCCGTCAGCAGAAGCTGGCCACCGGCCCACTTCCGGGAGGAGCGGAGCTCTGTGTGGCCCGTGGCACCCGTGCTCATAGCTACGTTTCCTTCCTTTTTTTACATTCTTTTGACGTTTTGCTTTTGCCGAGTGCATGAAATCTGCTAATGACCAGAAGACATAAAAGTTGCAACAGAAATTCTAAGCAAGAAGTTTAACCATCTGCAGTGAAGGGCTGTCCCCAGGGGGCATGGGTCTGCAACAGGGGGGAGGAGCTGGGCTGAGGGACCTGTCGGCTCCTGGTGGTTGGGTGCCGCCCACAGAAACGCCGTTCCGTCCAGGAGTAGAAGGTCCGAGAGCCCGGAGCCACATGGACATTCTGGTCATCACTAGGGTAGGACAGTGGTGCTGTGGGCTCAGGTGATGGCTGTGCATCAGTGATAATGGGTCCTGCTACACCTCGGCACATTCCCGCGGGGACACGGTGGACCCATCGAAAACTACCGCGGCCAGAGGAGATTACGGTGTGAAACACAGCGATTCAGCTGAAGTCAGTGCGCCGGCCCACGTCCACTGGGCTCTTCATTTCCTTCTTCTGTGTGATCTTTAAAAATAAAGCCACGTGAGAAGTCAGGTAAATTTGGCCAACGATGTTATCCAGGGCTTCAATATTCCTTGCTCTCTGTGATGCAAATCATGAGTTCTTAATAGATATTTTCAGTACCTTACAGGTGAATAAATAAATACAGAAAGGCGGTGGGGGGTGGCTTCTAAAATCATCAGGATTTGTGCTTTCTTATTACAACCGAAGTGGATGAATGAATCTCAGGAGCTCCTTCTATTCATGAGATGCTGCCTCCAGGTCCGTGGGAGGAACATAGACTGTAAGCTGCGTCCATCTACCCCCACCCGAGCGCTTTGGCCGTGGAGCCAAGCTCGGACACGAGGATAGTGACACAACACTGGACCAGCACAGGCTGGCTTCCCAAGTGTGCTTGCTTCCTGCGAGCTTGGGCGGTGAGGGTCCTTGCAGAGGCGAGGGGAGCTGGGCGAGCTTGCAGAGAATGCAGCTGAGCCCCAGAACCGGGAGAGGGGACTCAGTGACTGTTGTCACCTCTCATTGGGCTCCCTTCTCTGTGCCGAGTCTGTCTGGGCACCAGGCAGGCTTCCTACCGGGAGCAGAGGGTGAGGTTCTGTGGCCTCCGAGGCAGCTAATCGGTCCCGGGAATGACCTCAGTCTGGGAACAGGCCTCACACTGGGAACTGCGTTAATGCAGGCAGTGCACCTGCGCCATTGACTGCAGGTGGACACTTCCAGCGGCTGACAGGCCCATACTGCGCACCTGCCCTGTGCTCCGGGCTCCCCAGGGGGTGGGGGGAGGACCTCGGCACTTAGCCTTGAATTCCGAAAGCGTTAGAGAGCAGTGAGGTCCTGCATCTGAAGGGATCGGCGTCGTGTCCGACACCTGTCCTAAATATAAGCTGCTGAATAAACATAGGCACTGTGTTCGGGGACAAGAGTCATTTCTGGCGCCCCTACTGTGTGCCAGACGCCGTGTTTTCTATTACACGCGTCCTATCATTCAACCCTCCTAGATGCTGTGGAGATAACGATTTCATCCCATTCGTTCACTCATTTATAGACAGTCACCGAGCATCTCCCAGGTGCCAGGCTTTGATCTTGGTACTGAGGGCACAGCAGGAAACAAGGCCAGCTTGGTCCCTATCCCCACGGAGCCCTGAAGGTGGAGGAGGCAGACAGTTGTCAAGGAAGTGAATGGCGAATTATGGATCATGGTGGAGGAGATGAGACAGATGGGCTCAGAGCGCAGTGGGACGGGCCCTTCCTGGAGCCGTGGATGCTGGTCCCCCAGGGCAGTGGTGATGGGGAGATTAGCCTGTGTTTAGTGAGCAGGCGCTGGGTGCCAGAGTCCCCTCCACGTGCTCCCCGAGTGTGATCCACACACCCACCTCACAGCCTCTGCCCAAGGTTACAGCGGGGTAGCGTGTACGCAATTTCCAGAGTGCACGCTCCTGGCACCTGGCCCTGCACTGCCCTCTAATCTGCACATGGAGCCTCAGGTGGGCAAGGCAGGACACAGGAGGAGAGCATGGGGTTGTCACCAGAATGCAATGAAGTAGCTCCCAGGAAGCTACGAAGAACAAACAGAAAGTTATTTTATTGTAACTGAATAAAGGAGATCTTCCCCCTTAGGAAAAAGATCATTCTTAGGGTGGCATTTTAGAAGCACCCCCGGGACAGCCGGGGTCCCAGCAGGGTCCCCCGCCACAGCTTCTCCAGCTGTGGAACCAGGGCGCAGAGGCCGGGAGGCAGGCCTGCAGCCATGGACGAGCGGTAGCAGGGCAAGGCTGCTGTGGAATGGGAGGGGCCGAGTCCAGGGTCACTCTGCTCTCCTGTCCTGGGACACAGACCCGAGAACATCCAGAGGGGCAGGCCAGCCAGGGACCGGATGAAGATGGTGTCTTCTGCATAGACATTTGTCAGGAGTCCTAGTCTTGGACAGAGCTCAGCACACCAGCCCCATCACACAGAACTGAGCCATGTGGGGAGGAAAGAAAGAAAGGAAGATGGATGGACAGAGCAGGTGGTCCAGAAGTGGCAGCGAGCAGTGCGCCGTAAATCCTTGCCCACTGGCGGGAGGGGACATTTCCCCCAGGGACAGTTGGCATTTTCTTGGTCTTAGGTACGGTGGACTGGGTAGCAAGACCTTCCTCCGACCCTGGCCCAACCATTTACAGCCCATTTACAGTGGGCAACGGACTTATTGGGACTGGGCCTCTATTTTCTCATCCCTGAAATGGGCACTACCATGCATGTGCCCCACAGGGCTGCCGTGCAATTACCCGGAGCAGCACCAGTGCAGCGTCCGGCTACATACACAGGGATGAGGGGTGGGGAGGGGGGCCTGGCCAGCACAGACCTGCAAAGGGACTGCTCATGGGTGAGCAAGGATGGGGCGGTCCGGTTTCACGCCCTGAGGGGTGTGAGGGATGTGGTCGTGAGCTCCTCCTGAGGAGCGGAGTCCCTCAGAGAGCAGTGATTTGCTGCAGGAGAGGCTCTAATTATGGGAGGTGATGGGTCCTCCCCCAGGAGCCCAGAGCAAAACCGCCTCCCCCATCCCTCAGTCCAGGAAGGTCCGCGATCCCCTCCATCTGGAAATCCCTCCCAGGCAGGCAGAGCCGGCCCCTCCCGGCAGGACCCGTTCCCTGGTACAGCTCACTACGGGCGGGGCGCTCTGGGTGGGCAGAGATGAAGGGCTCAGGACTCAGCCTGCTTCTGTGTTTCAGGCTGAGGCCCTTCACCTCCTACAAACTGCGCCTGAAAGCCACCAATGACATCGGGGACAGTGACTTCAGCACAGAGACGGACGCGGTCACCACGCTGCAGGACGGTGAGCCATCTAGGACCCCGGCAGGAGCGCGCACACTGGCCCCTTCCCTGCTGCCACCTTCGGACCCCCGGACAAGGGCTTGCAGAGCGAGGCCCGGCTTTCATCCGGAGCCAGGAAGGGGTGGCCCGCGGCGGGGAGGGCTGCGGCGGCCAGCAGCGGATTTCACTTAGTAGCAGGCAGCTCCCAGCTCTCTGCACAGCCTGTGGCCGTGAAGCCAACTTCAAGGGCTTCCAAATGGAACGGGGGTTTCTTTGATTGGCTTCCAAACCTCTTCGCTCCATTAGTATCCCAGAAATTGAATAATTTATAAAGCCATTAAAAATAAATGTCAAAGGGTAGCTGGGTTTTCAGAGGTTCCCTCGTTTTTTCCTCATCCACGAGCCACTCCACAGTCTTGCCATTGGACAGAAGCACGAGTGAGTGATGGAGGGGAGGTCCCCTAAAAGCTCCAGGTGGTCTTTGCCCACCCCTCCCACCTCAGAGGGACAGGCCTGCAGGGCTGGTGTGGTTCTGTGTGCAGATCCCATCAGGCCCCTCTGGGCCGGAGCAGCAGAGGCGGTCAGGCCCACTTTCACTGCAGCCCCGACCCCTGGCTGCACGCCTGAGCCCTCAGCTCACCCGGCAGCAACACCGGGTACTAATTCCCCGGGTTTCCATCCTCCTCTTTTATAACCAGGGAGCTTAGCTTCACCTGCAGAGGGGTCCAGGGGTCCCTTCCGGCAGCCCGCACCAAGTCAGGCCCCTCGAGAACTGTGGTCTTCTCTGTGGCTCGTGGTTTAATCTTACATTTAACACAACTCGGGTACTGTTGGAAACTAAGCATTAATTCTTGGGGAAAAGAAACAAAAAGAGCAAGCTGATTTTTGTCTCGAGTCTCAGGAAATTGCAAGCCAGGGAGTGGGACCCGAGGCCTTGCTTTGCCCTTACAGGGCTCAGTCAGAACTGGCTTGTTTTGAAAAGAAAAAAAAAACATTCAAGGGCCTCTCCAGGCTCCCAAAGGCCCTTCTTTATCCTTTGATATTTAAATTACTTCTTCTGATGCACCTCTCTGGTTATCTTCTCTTCTGAGATTTGCAATTTCTTTTTGCAGTTGATTCGCATTGTGTGTGCAGTGTATTCACAGATCACCTGAGACTGGCTTGGGGAGCCTGGGCTGGGCCTGGGGGGGCTTTCAGTGTGTGGATCGTTTGCTGATAAACATGTTCTTATCATGGGACCGGGATGTTGAGACCCCTCCCCTGGAATTGTGATCCAGTGCAATCCAGAAAGCTGGATAAGGGCCCACTGTTGACTTAAAGCAGACCAGCAAGAGGCCAGAGAGCAGAGGGGAGAGAGCTTCCGGAAGGCAGGATGGGGGGCTGGAGGTGTGGCTCATGTCCCAGGTGGGGGTGGCCCGGAAGGGGCAGAGGGGACTCCCAGAGCAGGTGACCCGGGGACCCAGTCTTGGCTAGTCACGTGGGGACTGGATGGGGAGAACAGCCTAAATCATTCCACTCAGTGACCGTTTGTGGACACTGGACACACAGCCTCCGGATCTCACAGCACTGGCCGTGGCGGATGGCTGAAGGGCTCTAGTTCCTGGTGTGCAGGGCCACGTCCACGGGCAGAGTGAACACTGACCTTGTCCCTCCAGAGAACAGGGCAGAGCCACCACCGAGGCTCAGCAGTCAGCCCCCCTCTGTGACAGTCACATTCATGTGCGAGTGCAAAAGCCCCCTGGCCTGGCTTGATCTTTCGTCCTGTTCAGAGCCGCTCTGACATATAAACCTCAAAAAAATGCCTCTCTCCAAGAGAGGTTGTGGGGGCCCCTGAGAGGATGTGCAACTAGCAGCGAGCCCCCCGCCCCGCCCTGGGCAGAATTCCCAGGGAAGAGCCACACCAGCGCCGGGTCCCCGTGCAGGTCCACCTGGGGAGTGAGGGCCAGGCACTGTCCAGTCACCCCCACCAGGATCGGCCCCTTTCATCTGGGTGGGCAGGTGGGGAACGGGCTTTGCGGTTGGTCAGGGACGGGAGGGAGGTGGGGCCACTGGTGGCCCTCAGCCCCGCATCCCCACCAGCGCCAGGAGAGGGCTGCCTCCAGACCAGAGGCCAAATACAGCAGCACGGCTGATCCTCACCTTCTTCTCTCTGGATTCCAGTTCCAGGAGAGCCTCCCAGCTCCGTCTCCGTGACGCCGCACACCACCTCCTCCGTCCTGATCCAGTGGCGGGTAAGGGCCTGGGAGTCACGAGGTGTTTCCCAAACCACCGTCAGAGGCCGGGCCCCGTGTCAGTCTGAGGGTCAGTCTCGGGTCAGAGGAAGCAGCCTGGTCGGCGTGGGGACAGGGCCAGAGCGTATGGGGGCTCCCTGATGGCCACGCGTGTGGGAACGAGCTTGAACTCAGCTCACCGGGGAGGGCCTGCAGGACGGCGGGCGGAATGTTCCAGGCCCTGGAGGAGGGTGGCCTAGTGAGGCCTCCGTCGTACGTACAGAACTGGGTGGCGTCCTACAGGGCAGGGAAACATAGCCTGTGGAGGTGCCTTTTCTCCAAGAATCATTTGCAACCAGACAAAACACCCACGGGGAGTGCTCCCTACTCCCAGTTCTGAATCCTCAGTGAACAGTGAGTCAGATGAAGGCCCGTCACCCTAGACGATCACATAATCCTGGTGGGCCGCTAAGCAACTCTGTAATAGGACGTCAAAACCACACTCTGCTCTTTCTTTACCAAATTGGAACATTTCGGAACTTTTGCTAACAACGTCGTGCGTTGAGGACAAGAAGAGAGGGGCAGAACTGCCAAGGAAGGGCCTGCCCCGTCCCAGGGGAAGCCCAGCTGAGGAGCCAACCTGGTCTGAGGGAGAGGGCTCATCCAGGTCGGGGGGCGAGGGCTACTGGGGAGGGAGTTGGGTTCACAGCCCGGCTGGAGCCGGGCAGGCAGGGCCCAGGGCAGTGATGAGCACATCATGGGAGCTCTGGTCCAGGAGGAAATTCCTGAGGCCAGAATGGGGCGGCCATCCTGGGGAGGGGGAGGGCAGTGCCTGGAGCCTGGAGTCTTGAGGGAGGGAGGTGGGGGCAGGTCCCCTGGTCTGTGTTCACCGCCACACCGAGGTGAGCCCTACCTCTGCCCAGTGGTCCAGTGGGTGTGTGGGGGGGTCTGTGCGGTGTGGGCGTCTTCCTCCAGGTTGAGGAGATGGTCCAGCAGAGTGCCAGCAGGAGGAGAGGGACCAGTGGGAGGGTCTGGAGATGAAGGTGCCCAGGTGACACCAGAACCAAGAGCCGACCACAGTCTGGACATGGTTTTGGAAAGAGAGGGGCCGTGCCTCGCTGGGGGCAGAGGCTGGCACGGAGGGAGGGCTGGAAGGGATTCCTTTGGAAAGGGCAGGACGAAGGGCAGGGAGAGGGAGGGAGGGGGCAAATGCAGAGGTGACCCTCGGGGAAGCTGTCCCAAATGGACGGCCTCCACAGCCTTGACAGAGCACCCTGGAGGCCCTCCAGGGGAGAGCCAGAGCCCAGTAAGGAGCAAGAGGGAGAGAAGCACCAAGTTGGAGGGCCCCCCAGCCTCCTCGCGCCAAAAGACCAGGGTTGAGGGGTGCACGCCAGCCATCAGTGATGGCTCCTGACCTCCGAAGTTTCCCGCTGCCTCCCGCTTGCGGCCACTTGGTGGCATCAGTGGCTGTCAGCACCATCCACATGCTCTGGCCACGACTGAGGAGTGCAGGTGGAAGGTCGATGCCAGTGGATTTTGGCAAGGCCTGTGTGCCCCGGATGAGAGCTGGATTTTCATCGCCTGGGTTCCAGCAAGCACGCAGAGTCTCCAGGGATTGACGGAGTGGCTGTGGGCCCTCCTCCTCCACTCTCTGCTGCTAAGTGACACCGCTCAGGGGTGAGGGAACCCTTAAAGGCAATCAAGACATAGTTCAGACATCTTCCAGTGAAAACTGAATTGGCCGCTGTGGCATTCTCTAGTTTCCAGCCTCCCCCGAGTGCCTGCGTTCAGGGCTGTGCCCCTCGAGCTCACACGGAGCCCCGGCTAAGTGACAAAGGACTCTAGGTCTGCGGACCCCAGTTCGCCAGGGGACCACTGTGACCCCGACAGGACTCTCTGCCTCCAGGCCCCTCCTCTGTAAAACTGGGAGGTCCAAGGCCACCTCCAAGGTCTCTGATGCCAGTGCGTAGGTCTTCACACATCCCACTCCCAGCAGGGGAGTGGGAGGCATTCAGAATGGAAACCCAAGGTCCCCGGAGCTTCTGTTTCCCCCTCTCTGCTAACTCAGTCAAAAGGTTGTTCTTTTCTACTGTGCTAGATTCTACCAGAAAATGAGCATTCTTTTTGTAGGCAGGCCATTTGGCTTGCTAGGAACTAGGTGAGCTCCTTGACTCCAAAGTCTGCACTGAGGCTGGGGACGCACCGTCGCCATCACACAGCTGCCATGGGCCCCCCGTCCTGCCCCTGAGCACTCGGGGCTCCATGCCCCTCGGTTGCGGCTGGACGGCTCCGTGGCCGGTGGGGAGCCGCACCAAAGGAACTTGGCGTGTGTGTCCATCAGCTGTCCCTGTTCAGAGCCCAGTGGAACAAACTAATTGCAAGAAGCCCAGAGCAGGAGGTGGTCCATACGATGTATTGTAGAAATAAATGCCCATCAACTGCCAGGCAATTGAAGTATAATTAAAATTATGAGCAATTGACTAAATCAGAGCGAACAGAACAAAGAGACTCTGTTTAAATATAGATTTGAATTCCAAATGAAATGTTTCACCTGTAAACCCTTTTTCCCCCCAGTAATTTGTTTAAAAATGCGAACACCGCCTGTAATTTCAAGGCTGCTGACCCACTTACGCAGCTCCTCTGTCCAGTCTGTCAGGTTTGATTTTTCCTGGTAGGATAATCAATCTCTGCCTTTCATGGGGTCCATGGCTGTTTGAAATCCATGGATTTGAGCATATATTCTGGACAGCAGTGGTATTGTGTTCACACCGAGTGCAGCTCCTAATAGGCATTGACGCTTCTGAATTGGTCACAACTTTTAAACTGTTCTGTTCTGAATGTTCAATGGCTCCCGTCGGCTGGCACTTGAATGCAGTTGGCTTTATGTGGCTGCAGACTTAGCTCTAAGTGAATGTTGAGGCCACTTTTTAGAAAAAAAACACCATCTTGGGCAATAGATCACATCGTGCACGTTGGACCCAGCTGAGGGTAGACTCAGTGCTGAATAGGCACCTTCTAAAGAGGATGGTGACCGTCACCTGGGCAGGGGGTAGCAGGGCCTCCTCAGGACATATCTTGTGTTTGTTCCTTTTCTCTGTCACCTGCGGGAGACCGGCTCCTGCGTGGGGTGCTAGACACTCAGAGGTGGACAAGACCCATTCAAGACCTTGAAGGTCCTCTATTTAGCGGGCTGAGCCCTGTGACGCGTTCTCGGGAAGACGATGGAGGGGAGTGACTAGCCCTCCCCAGGGGAGCTGGGAGGGCGCTTCTGACTGCGTCTGGCGGGCCGGACGCTCCCTGCCACCACCCCAGGTACAAGGTGGAGAGACAGGCCTCCAGATCTCCCAATGGTGGCCAGTCCAGGATGAAACTAACCATGGATGGGTCATCTGGATGACAGCAGGTCCCCTCCTATAGGCACTGGGTGGGCACCTGCCGTGACCGGAGCCTGCCACAGGAGCAGCGGTGAAGTAGAAATGAAAAGATGCAGACGTGGCATTGCCACTTGGACTCAGTGTGGAAATCAGAAACTACCGGCGAGGGATGGTCAGGGCCGAGCACTGGAAAAGCTGGTCTGTGGCTGAAAGGGAACCTTCTGGTCAGAGCCCCAGGAGGGTCTAGAGACCGTCTGTCCACCTGCTGTGGATACGGGGCTGAGCCTGGGAGGCTGAGCAACCCGGCCCTGCTGGGAGCCAGGACTCCATTCCAGAGCCTGCCCTCAGCGTGTGGCTTCTGGAATGTTCCATGTGTCACATGGAGCTGCCCTACCGATACCTCCCAGGACATCCAGAGTCATAGAGGCCTCTTTCACAAATGACAGATGGGTTTACTCTGAACTCCAGGAACAGAAAGTGTGGTCAGACCCGTTTCCAAAGCCCATTCGGGGCAGACCCCAGCATCTCCACAGAGCCTGTCCTTTATGGGTCCAGGACCTGTTGCAGCCCGAGTGAGGCCACCCTCTGGGCTGTGTGGCCACCTGTCCTCTCCCCACAGCCAGACGGCTCCCGCAGGGAGGGCTGCACCGGGGCACTTCCGGAGCAGCTGCCGTGAACCTGTTGCCGCGTGTGGGTCCCGCCTGGTTGCAGGCGGCGGCCCTGTGTGTGGGACGTGGGCTCGGCTCGGCTCCCTCTCCTCACATCTCCAGACCACCCTCTCCGCCTGGGCTGCAGATGCTCCTGAGCCCCGGGTGGGTGGCCTCAGCCCCTCCCCGCCTCCCTCCAGCCCCAGGATCTGTGTGGACACACAGGCAGTGGGTAGGGTATTTGCTGCCTGTTGCAGAACCCCAGAGAGGACCCTGATCCGCCCAAACTCCCAACTTCCTGCTCGTTGGTAATTGTGGCCAGGGAAAGCCAGTCTCCCTCAACCCCAGCTTCTCTCTCCATGAAAAGCAAATTATCCTCAAGCAATTGTGCCTCTGGCCTGTGCACCTGCACAGTCAGGTCCCGGGGCCTTTGCAGCCTTCCTGCAGAGGTCAGAGGTCGGATTCTGCCTGCAGCTGTCAGCTGTCACTGTCACACGGGGGCTGTGAGGGAGGCAGCCCGCCTGTGAGTCCATGCAAGCTGTTCTTGTGTTCAAAAACACCCTGAATATACCCGGCAAGCCGTGTGCCTCTGTCCAGGCCTGCGTCTATACTGTGGCTAGCTACATCAATATGAGCTACCTGAGCTACGCCATTGGAAAGTCCGCTCAGCAGGATACTGCATCATCCAAATCTGCCTGGTTTCTTTGAGTTGTGGGTAGCGAGGGTTGAAATAGAACAGGATTTATCTAAGCATCCAGATCCCTCTGGTCCTTCGGTTCAGAAGGTAAGAATTGCATTGTGAGAGTTTGGAGGCAAGGATATGCTAATGTCCTGGGGCTGCCGCAACATGTTGGCTCACACTGAGTACTTAGAACGACAGAAATGAATTCTCACACGGTTCTGAAGGCCAAAAGTCCAAAGCCAAGGCATCAGCTTCCTTCCTGGCTTCTGGTGGCAGCTGACAACTCTTGGCAATCCTTAGCTTATAGACGCACAAACGTGTTTCTGGACCCAGTTTCGAAATGTGTGTGTGGAGACTTCCCCACACCAAGAAGTGATTCTCCAACACCAGCGGGGTGTCTGGGAGTTCAACCTGAGTCTTCCTGGAGAGAGCGTCAGATCCCATGAGATAAGGGCTCAGTCCCACAAGGCTGCCCCTGATGTCAGACACCAGTGGCAGGTTATCACCTGAGCTTCTGACCCACGGCCTGTGGAGCAGAGGCTCCCACAGCCCCCTCCTCGGGGTTGACTGGAGCGGCTCACGGAACTCAGAGAAGCATTTTACTTACGACATCGCCAGTTTGTTACGAAAGGATACAGCTCAGGAACCACCAGGTCGGGGGAGGGCACGGAGCCCCCACACCCTCTCCGCGTGCATCCCCCTCCTCAAATCTGGGCACGTTTACAGACTCTGAGTAAAGCTTTGACCCCTGGTGACTGATGGAGCCTCCAGTCTCTCTCCTCCCGGAAGTCAGGGGCGGGAGGGAACGTTCCCGCCCTCCGATCACACTTCCTTGGCTGAGGTCCAGGTGTCACCTCACTGCCGTGACAGGAGACCCCTCTGTCACTCTGGACAAAGATGTATATATGAGAAACAGATTCTGCCCGTCTAAACCAACAGATGTTTTTCTCGTGCGTCACGATGTCGCAGCGCACTTCTGCTCACGTGAAGTCTCTCGTGTGTGTCCAAGCGTCTCTCCTCACACACAGACCTTCTTATTGTCTCCGTATTTGCCAGGTGAGGGCTGGATTCTAAACTGCTTCTTAAAATACCCCTTCTCTTCAACGTTACCAACTAGCTAATGTGGATGCTCAGGCTCCCCTCGTGAATTAACCCTCGCAGTACCGTGTTCTCAGTCCCAACTGCGCGATGACGTCTGCAAGCAGTTCTGCTGTCAGCGACCTTCAGGCTTGAAGGTTGTTCTGTTGTCTTAGGGGTCACTGGAAAGACCCAGAGATGCTTTGTTTTGGCGTTGGGGGCACTGGTAGCCTCAGCTTGTATTTGTAGGACTCAGGACTACCTATCTGGAAACATTTTCATCAGGTAGATTTCTAGAAGTATAACTGCTGGATTAAAAAGCAAGTGCCGGGGCACCTGGGTGTCTTAGTCGGTTGAGCGTCCAGCTTCGGCTCAGGTCATGATCTCACGGTTCGTGGGTTTGAGCCCCACGTCGGACTCTGTGCTGACAGCTCAGAGCCTGGAGCCTGCTTTGGATTCTATGTCTCCCTCTCTCTCTGACCCTCCCCTGCTCATGCTCTGTCTCTGTCTCTCAAAAAAAAAAAAAAAATTAAAAAAAAAAAGCAAGTGCCTTGAAAACTTTGATACATAAAGCACTCTCCAAAAAAAGAAGCCAGTCATCGGATTAGGGCCCTCCCTACTGCAGTAAGACCTCCTCTTGCCTTCACCGTCCTCAGAGACCCTATTTCCGAAGAAGGTAGCACCCGCGGGGAATGGGGGTTAGGACACCAGCGTATCTTTATGGGGGACACAGTTCAACCCACCACAACAAAGGGGTTTTCCTACGACAAAGCTGCGGCCTCTCCCCGGGACCGGGACACTGTTTACTGAGGCACTGGTGACGCCCTATAGACAGTGGCTACAGGGAATTGGGTGTACATCCCTGTCCCCGGACAGACGTCATGACCCTGCAGCCAGGGATCCTGGGCATGCCCTTTGTCCATCTGTCTGGCCATGGCTCGGTGGTCCCTGTCCTTGTTTGCTGAGTGTCCCAGAGGAAGCGCTGGATCCAGGGCCCCCCGTCCCCTGGCCAGCACGATGGCGGCTGTGGCCCTCCCCAGCCACGTTGATCGACAGAGATTGACAGGAGGAAGGATGTGGACTGTGCCTTGGCTGAGAAATGCATCCCCGTGTGGGAGGCTGCCACAGCCTGGTGGCTGTCAGGGACAGGGTGGGGTCAGCCCGTGGGGGCGGCAGAGCCCGGCCGAATGCGTAGGTCTCTTGGAGTATCCGGTTCACCGGTGCCTGCTGGCTTCCTTGCCCATCTGCAACCCAGGCGGGGTCCCTGCCCATGGTGGCTCCTGCAGGCTGCAGGTGGGTTGCAATGCCCGGTGCCCTACACGGGCACCAGGAAACCTGGGCCCTCGACCCGGGGGTTCCCCATGCCCGCCTTTGTGAATGTGGTTCCAAGAACTGCCTGTTTGAATCAGTGACACCCCCCAGTGCTGTGGCGGACTCTGCATGAGGTGGAAGGTGCCAGACACCTCCACTGGGCTGACCGAGATCTGTTTGCAGCCTCCAAGAGATGAGAGCCTGAACGGCCTCCTCCAGGGTTACCGGATTTACTACCGGGAGCTGGAGTCCGAGGCATCCTCAGCCACGGTGTCCAAGGTGCTCCAGAGCCCCTCGGCTTTACGGGCCGAGCTCACAGGTGAGACGCATTCCCCTTTCCGGCACAGGGACCCAGTGAGGCAGGGAGGGACCCTGGAAACAGTGTGCATGCTCACTGCATGCGAGGAATGGGGGGAGATGCCGCTTGCCTGCCGTGAGAAGCCTCCCGGGTGGACGGGGCCCTGCATCAGCCCAGGCATGCAGAGGGGCCGGACCTGGGAAGCTCCTCGGGGAGGAAAGCAGGGGAGGCCTCCCGGAGCCAGAGTCCCGAGCTAGGCTGCCCAGGAAAAGGGATTTCACCAAGGACACAAAGGGAGGCGTGACTTACAGGGGCCCCCCCGCAAAGCTACATGGGCAGGAGGCAGGAAGAGCCGAGGCGCTCCTGGACGGGCTGGGCCGGAGTGCCTGGTGCATGACACTGGGCTGGGGGTGGGGGTCTTCTCCAGTGTTATCTGGGCTATTGTGCCGGATCTAATCCAATGCGTTTAATCAGAGGGTGAACACGGGCCCCACCGGTCGTGGGCCGGGTGCCTGGCTGTCGTAGGAAGCAGTGCAGGCCCCCAGTGACCCCCCTGGGAAGTGCTGAGGCAGTGTGGTGTCCGTGGCCCTTGGACAGGCAGGGTGGGAGGCTCAGCGGCTGCCATCCCCTCCGTTTCCGCAGCACGTCGTTTGCCATAACTGTTCCCCGCATGCTAACTGCCTTTCTGCCTTGCTTGCCCCTAATAGCCCAAAGCAGCTTCAAGACCGTGAACAGCAGCTCCACGTTAACGACGTATGAATTAACACGTAAGTGCCGGCCGCCTTCAGTAGGAGGCGCCATGACCACGGGGCAGGCCGGGGTCAGTGCCAGTTGGCCTCCCGGTGGACCAAGCGGAAAGCAGCTTAGATTAATGGCTCTAATTTCTAGAATTCCCCTCTCAAACACTGTTCTCAGCTCAGCAAAACCATCAGGGAGCAGGAAAGGAAACTCCTAGAAACGGAGGCTGTGAAGGGGTTTTACTGACAGCTGGTCTTCAACTTTGGGACAGAAAGGGAAGTCAGGCTGAGCGAGATCTCCTGTCTGGCTCCCGGTAACCTTTTTCTTTTCCTCTCTATTTAATTGTGGTAACACATCCATAAAGTTTACCCTCTTAACGGTTCGTAAACGTGGGGCTCGGGAGCCCTAAGCTTGCTCCCGCTGCTATGCGGCCATCACCCCGGCGTCCAGAGCTCCTTTCTCTCCCACAGTGAGACTCTGTCCCAGCTGGATGCTCGACCCCCCACCGGGCCCCTGGCACCCACCTTCCACTTTCTGTCTCTGTGCCCGAGCCCTCTAGGACCGCAGGCGAGCAAAACCGTGCAGTCCTTGCCTTCTTCTCCTTGGAGCTTTGTCCCTGCCAGAGCCCACTCGGGACACCGCTCCTTTCCGAGGCTGAGCAGCGCCCCACTGCACACACTCAGCCTGTGTTGGCCACCCGGCCGTCACCGTCTCCCTCTGGCTGCACCAAGTCACTGGCCCTTGCGTTCCTGGGCCTTAGAGGGTCTGACAGTCCAAATGCGGATCCGCGGGGGCCCCACGCCGAGACTCCCTTCATGCAGGGAACCTCCCTGGACTGGAATGTGGTTAGAGGAAGGGGAGGAGAGGCTCTCTCCCAGGGCTCACCAGTGCCCTCCCGTCGCATCCCAGTAGCCCCCGGCAGAGCACCCCACCCTGGTGGCCGGCAGGCTTCATGCGAGCCCTTTTCTTCTCCTCCATGCTGCGCACCACACCTGCCATCTGCCGTCTGCCCCACGTCCCCACCCACTGTCTGTCTCCCTTGACATTCCCTGGCTGAGGATCAGCTCTGAGAATTCGGTGCGGCCCGGGTTCCAGAGATGGAGCTGCCTGGTGGGACCTCGCTCTGGCCTTTTCAGACTGGGTTGTGAAGCAGGAGAGGGGCCCTGACCACACACCGCGTCCACGTCCACCTGGCTCTTCTCCAGTGACACTAAGAGCCGCTCGGTCCCCAGGCAGAGACTAACAAGCCGGCGGGTGTGCATGGCGGAGGCCGCTGCGGCGGGTTAGTAAGAGGACCATGGCCTCGGCAAGGCTGACAGCAGGAGGGGGGCCCCTGCTCAGCCGGCTGGGCACATCTGTGTGACTGGGGTGCTAGGAACTCAGCGCCCTGAGGCTCTGAACCGCTGCTGACCAGCGGCCCACTGCAGGGCACAATCTGAAGCTTGGTGTGAGTTGACACTCACTTAGGGGGCCAGACCCACAGGTAGCGCCTCAGGAAAGCCAAGCTGTAACAAAATAAGATTAACCAGCAGGAGAACCTTCAAGAATCTTTTGGCTCAAAGGTCAGCTGCTTTCACCATGTGCCCTGTGTAATCCCATATACGTGGCTTCACACACCCTTTTCCTCCCAGGATGTGGTGGTTAAAGACTCAGAGGCCTTTGGTTTGCCAATATATTTTCTGCTTAACTGCCAGGGTCTTACTCCATTGGTTCTTACAGAGAGATTCTGGACCAGACAGCAGAGCCCACACCACATTTCATCACCTCGATTCTTCCCCCAAAGAGGGCCTTGCTGCTGCCTTTACCCTGAGCACACAGCGGGACGGGGCTCTGCTGCCGCACAGGGTGACCTTTGGTCCCGGGCTAGGGAAGAAGAAGGGAAACACTCATGACCTCCCTCCGCGGCTCCTGGGTGGCACCGACCCCCTTGGTGTGGTTCCAAGGCCGGGAGGTGGGCCTGGGCCTGGGCGAGCTGACTGTGTCTCCTCTGACCCATAGATCTGAAGAAATACCGGCGCTATGAAGTCATCCTGACCGCCTACAACATCATCGGTGAGAGCCCGGCCAGCGCGCCCGTGGAGGTCTTCGTCGGCGAGGCAGGTCAGTTCCCAGCACCCCTGAGCTCCGAGATGCCTGGCCTGGCGCTGGCGCAGGCCAAGCCTGATGCTGGTGGGTGGGAGGTTTCCGGGTCACCGCAGGGCAAGTCGGGATGTGCCAAGGTCTGGAAAGTCCCCACGGCTGGGTGACCCTTCCAGTCTGGCTTTCAGGCCTAAGGGTCAGATGCCATCTGGAGCCCTGTCACTTGCCAGGACGCACTCCAGGGGAGGCAGGCTGCAGCCTGCATGGGCGTCCAGGCATGGGGCAGCCTTGGCGTCCCCAAAGGATGCTTGTACTCTGTCACCTCTGGTCCCCGGCAGGGCCCCAGCCTGACCTCCTGGTGACAGCCCTTCTCAGATCTTGGGAAGCCACATGGATCATTGGTTGGCCCCCTTTTAGAGAAGACGTGGGTCCTGAGTTCATTTCGACAGCTGTCCCTTCTGTAGAGGGGTCGTGTTGCATTGAGATCAGGTTGGGCTTTCGTCCCCTGCCTCCCCTGCCTCCCCTCCCACCCAAGGGCCCTTCCCGCTCTCCAGCTCCTCTGTCGGGGGTCCTGCCTGGATCTGTGGGGGCAGTGAGAGGGCCAGGCCTCGGGCCAGGGAGCACCAGAACTCCCCCTGAGCACAGACCCCAGGAGAAGGAGTTCCAGCCACTGGGCCAGCCCACAGAAACGGGCCAGCTGACCATTCAAACTTCAGGGAGGTTACGGTCATAAACTGGAGGGCAGGTGGCAGCACTGGGGGCCTGACTTAGCAGGGTTTTTCTGGAAGGGCCAAGCAAGGGGTAAGAGAGGAGGTGCTTGGAGCACAGGTTCCATTGCCTCTTCACATCTGTCCCCAGGGGTTACTTGGAGCAGACGGGGTGGGGGCTGGGCAGTCGGAGTTTGGGGCAGACGCCCCTGGCCTCATAGGAGTGCACAAAGGCCGGGCTGAAGCACGGGCGGGGAAGGGACAAGGCCCCCGATGTCTGTACTCCCGTCCTACTCTTCCACTTGGCCCCACGTTGGTCACCAAGGCCAAGGCTAGAGGGAAGGGCACGGCCAGCTGGCTGGGATCAGCAGTACCTGAACGGCCCTTTGGCAGCCTGCCCTTGGGGCTGGGGACGCTGGAGGCAGAGCCCTAAACCCAGGGGCCAGGGCGGATGTTCAGGGAAAGGACCATGGCCAGGCCGGGAGGCAGGTGGGCGCTGGGTGCCGAGTCGGCCAGCCAGGTCGCCTCGGGCAGGAAGCCCAGCTCCGTGCTCCACGCTGCGGTGGCTGGTCAGCTTGTCTTGTTCTGGGGTCAGCTGTGTGCGATGTAAAATCCGCCATCCTCGCCACTCTGAGTGAGGGGGATGGGGCAGCGGCACGGGGCACAGTCGTGATGCTGTGCGGCCCTCGCCCCTGGCCGTGTGCAGAGCCCCATCTTCCCAAAGTGGAGCCCTCGCCATCCCACACACCCCCCAAGCCTGCCTCACCCGTTCTGAGTGTCTGAGAGGAGTGGCATCAGTCTCACACTGTGCTCCTCTGCCTGGCTTCTTTCACCGAACACGTTTTCGAGGTTCGCAGCACACATCAGCACCCCGTTCCTTCTCGTGGCTGAGGAGTGAGCTGCGCGCACTGCATTTGTTTCTCTCGGTCCCTTGAGGGACACTTGGGTTGTTGCCGCCGTTTGGGTTTTGGGAGTAGAGCTGCCGTGAATACTGGCGCACGGGTCTTGTGCAGCCCCGCTGGGCTGACCCCGAGCCCCGGGGGACAGGAGGCAGCGGGGTGGGGGGTGGGGGGCGGGGGGCCGGGCTCCCCATCTCCCTCCCCTCTCCGGGAGGGGCCCTGCCCCCGCTCCCCCTTCGACGCCTCCTGTTACACGTACCTGCGCCTCGTGCTGCCTCCCCACTCCCTCCTGGGCTCAGCTTCCTGGACCTGCAACCCCAGGAAAGGGAGGCTCTAGCCCCCCGGCCCGGGCTCCGTCTGGCCCCAGGCACACGCTCCGAGCCAGCTGCATTGCCGAGGGCACCGGCAGGAAGTGTCAAGAAGGGTTTAAAAATTTTTTTTTATGTTTTATGTATTTTTGAGAGAGAGAGACAGTGCCAGCAGGGCAAGGTCAGAAAGAGGGAGACACAGAACTGGAAGACAGGCTCCAGGCTCTGAGCTGTCAGCACAGAGCCCGACGTGGAGCTCGAACCCATGAACCCTGAGATTATGACCTGAGCCGAAATCGGACACTCAACCAACTGAGCCACCCAGACGCCCATGAAGGGTTTTAAAGCCCCCACACGGACCTGCACACAGTGCGTGTGGAGCACTGCTGGCCGCCGGAGCCCTGGGGTCCCCCGACCCCCGCTGCCCAGGGGGCTTTCTCTAGAAAGCTCCCTCCGTCCCTCTCCGTAGGAAGGGTTCTGCGTCTCTCCCTCTGTGCCCAGGTTCTTGGGCGCTTTGCGAATGCCTCTGCCTTCCGTGGTCACGTGGGGCTGGCCTGGCTTCCTCCCAGCGGGACCACGACCACTCGTCTCAAGGTGCTCCTCACCGGAGGCTTAGGACCAAAGGGGACCTGAAGGCCTTTACTGTCCTGCAAATAGAGGCCCCCAGACTCCCGCGGGGACGAGGCAGGAGAGCAGCTTCAGGGAATTCTGGGCACCGGGAAGTGCCCAGATCAGCTGCCATGAAATGGAGGGAATTCATCTCAGAGCAGGTGGGAGTAAGCGGGGGCAGGGCTGATCAGAGCGGCCTCATCCTGAAGCAAAGTGACGAGTGACAAGGGCATCTGCCCTGTGATTGCTGTGGCCCCTGACCCTTGCTGTCCTAGGGACCCTGGCGCAGTGGGCGTGCTTCTCCGCTGAGCGCTCTTCCTGACACCTCCTACAGCGCCTGGCAGGGAAGAGAAGGAGAGGGCAGCCAGGGTGCTGGGCGGCTGCCCCTTTGTTCCTGAGGGCAGGCAGCAGGGACAGGGACCAGACGAGCCTGCTGAGTGCCAAGGGCCAGGCTCTGCATGAAAAAACTGCCCCCAGCACCACACGTGAAAATCCCCGGGCACATGGCCCTGCAGGTCTGCTCCCCCAGCATGACTTTGGATGGAGGGCGGGAGGGAGGGAGGCTGTGTGTTTGCTGCTTTCTCTATACTGTGGGCTCCAGCCTCCCAAGGAGAGCAGTTGAGGCCACAACACAGAGGCAGAGCGGGCTGGTGGACCCAGGAGAGGGTGTGACGGGGGTGGGGGGTGGGGGGAGGGCAAGATCTCCCTGCCCGTGTCAGAGGGAAACGGGTGCTGACCAGGGTCTGAGCCCTGAGGTTCGGGGACTCAGGAAAGAGCAGGGTCATGGCCCCAGCTGACGAAATCGGAGGGTCTTCAGTATTTGGGTGGAGAAGACAAGGAAGTCGGCTTCTCGGTGCCCGTGCTAGCCCTCTGGAGCCCGCCATTTGTGCCTGGCTGTGTGAGTGCGGGCAAGTCACGTGACCACTCTGGGCCCCAGCCTTGAGACATCGTGGAGCAGAGGGGGACGCTGTGAGCTAGGACAAGGACACTTGGGTCCTCCTGCCGACTCTACCCCAACTCACCTGTCCTGCCCTCAGGATGAAGTTGCGAAATGTGATGGAGGAGGGGTTCAGTATTTGTGAACAGATGATGGAGGCCCTGGGGGGGTCACTCGACTGGTCTGGCCTCATCTGCAAAGCAAAGTGTTTAGAGTAAAAAGTCTCGGTCGAGCCCAAATATACAATTTTTAAGTTTGTTTTATTTCATGGAGAAAAGGTAATTTTTAGGAAACTTCTCATAGACATTGATTTCTGAGCCCAGGCAGTGCAAGTTGGTAAAAAGAATACATCACTGTGGACTCCAGTTTGCAGGAGATCAAAGCCCAACGCATACAGGCTTAAGCTAAAAGAATCACTTATTAACTCACGAAATAGAAAACAGTTGAAGAGCCTGGTTACAGCTTCAGGCATGACTGGATCCAGCATCCTAACAAGCTGGATTGATGTCCCCTGTTGGTCCCACTCGCCTGTCAGTTTACTCCTGTCTTGAGCAGACTCCTCATCACGCCGCCCTGCGGCTCCAGGCAGCAGGGAAGGAATTTCCCTTCAGCAGTGCCCACGGAGGAAGCGTATTGGCTCTCCTGAGCCTGCTTTTATGACACACCCAGCTGCAAACCCGATGCCGTGGCTGGTGGCCTGAGGTCCACAAAGCCAGCGATGATGTCATCTGTCCCTGAACCTCCAGGACTGAATGGGAGGGAGAATCCCCAGGGGAAAGGGCGCGTACTGTAGCCGTGTGCATAGTCCACCAAGTGGCCAGAGCCTTCCCTGGGACGGGTCCAGAGCCCTGTCTGTGGGTGCCTTGGCTGCTGTCCCGTTGTCCCCAGTCAAATCTCCAGGCCCCTCTCTGTGTCCTCGGGGTTCCGGGTGCTACAGGGCTGAAAAGGAGCTCACACCCTGGCCTTAGAGACACATGCCATTCGGATGGGTCCCCACTCATGGGATAAGGCTGCACTGGGCCAGGGCTGGGGTCTTTCCAGGCCCCCGTCCCTGGGAAGACTCCAGTCTTCCTACAGCCCAGCTTCGGTGCCAGCACCTCGGGGGGTGGCTGCCTCCCCCTCTCTGCAGGCAGGCCCCGTGTTCCAGAAGACGATGCTCACACAGCCTCCCACGCTTCCCATCTGTGGCATGTCTGTGCATGACATGGAGCAGGGAACCCCTCCGATTCACCCCAACGTCCTCAGGACTCTGCCTGGTGCACAACAGCGTTCTGGAGCACTGTAGAGAGTGAGGGAGCAGAGGGGTGGGGATGTGAATGGGTTAGGGAGGAAGGGGGGAAGCCAGCAGCCCTAGCCAGAGGCATGGACACCAGAGACCCCTGACAGCAGGCAGCATCTCGGAGGGTGGAGACCACGGGTCAGGGACACGTGGGGGGAACCCGGGGGGGGGGGCTTTGACCCCATCTCCCATTTGCCCCGTGGCCCCTGTGCATTGAGGGAAGATGGGAAGCCCAGGAGCCCTGAAACTGGGAGGGCTTCTCACAAAACCAGTGGGGCAGACCTGACTGGCCCCAAACCAAGCCCACGGCGTTCCATGCAGATTCCTCTTCCTCTCTGATCACAGGTGATCCCATCATGACCGCGGGGAGGTGACCCGTGGGGCCAGAGCACCTGTTCCCTCCTGTGCCTGGGAGGGGTGGGGGGGTGGAAGCAGAGGACTCCCCACTCCTGCAGCCAGGAAAGCGGGATGACAGTACTTACTCTCACAGTGCGGGGCCCCTTCTGCCCATCAGCACCTGCCCGGACCTGCCAGCCCGCTGCCCCTTCAGGACCCGGCAGCCCCCATTCCACTCCGCTATTGTCCAGAGCACACGTCCCTGCAGCTGGTGGGAGGCAGGGATGTTGCTAGAGGCCCTGTGGATTGGGGGTTGATTTCCTGAGGCCTTGGATACAAGGTCATGGTGAAAATTCAGAGAGACTGAAGAATGAGAGGTGCCTGGCCTGGCACCTGGCCCAGGGACACATGGACAGCCATCAGGGGAGGGGCCAGGTGAGCCCCTTCTCACGGCCTCTAGCTCTGCCTCCCCTCTGAGCCTTGGCCCAGTTTCGTTTTTGTTTTTTTTTAACATTTATTTTGAGAGACAGCACAGGCAGGGGAGGAGCAGAGACAGAGGGAGACAGAATCTGAAGCAGCTCCAGGCTCTGAGCTGTCAGCACAGAGCCCAAGGCGGGGCTCAGACCCACAAACCTCGAGATCATGACCCGAGCCGAAGTCTTCACTGACCGAGCCCCCCAGGTGCCCTGCAGCCCAGCTGTAAAGGCAGAACGCACTCCCTCCCAAACTGAAACATGAGCTGGTCAGGGCAGAGAGAAGAGACCCAGTGAGGCAGCTCCAGCCTGACCGGGAGACGTCGGCCAAGAGCTGTTCTGGCCTTGAAAGCAACTGAGGTAGCCAAGTGCTTGGCCTGGGGCTGAGCCAACGGCCCAGACACACCTGATGCTCGGGCCTGGCCGTGGGCCCACAGAGTCCATGTGGATGCTGTGACCCAGGAGCATGGTCAGATGGTCTTGTTGGGCCCCTGCCATGGCTCGACTTGCAGGATGAATGAGAGCCAGGGGTGCCTGGGGCGAGGCAGGCTGCGGTGGAGGGGAGGGGTGCACGTGCAGGGCCTCTGGGGGAAGCAGTCCTGCTCCAGGGGTGGAAGCACAAGATCAGCCTCACCCTTGAACTTCCTCATAAAGATCGCTGTGCAGACATGTCGGTGGTCACTGCTCGCAGGGGCTTCTGGGCTGGGTGGGCTCAGGAGCTCAGGCCCCACAGCATCCTGCAGAGGCACAACCACCTGTCTCTTGCACACGGGCACAGATTCCAGGGGGAGTCCAGCCACCAGGCCCAGGACCCTCCACTGGCCTGACCACGGTGTCACCGGCCCTGGAGAGAGGTTTCACTGCTGGGGGATGAGATGAAAAGGGAGACCCGGTGGCGCCCGGGTAGGGCTGCTCCCGGTGACACAGCTGGGCTCTTGGCAACAGCTCACAGAGGCCCAGCTGGGATTTGCAGCCACTCCTTCGGGGCTCCTCTGGGACTTCCAGCTCCATTGCTCAGCACTGGATTTCCCAGCCCGGCTGCAGCCTCACCCTCCCTGGGGACCCACAGGCGAGCCTGGCACACCGTAGGCCCCGGGCAAAGCCATCTCTATGGGGTCAGGATGGCCAGGCCTGTGCCACCCTTGTGCCCCAGCATGGGTTCCGCCTGGTTACGTGTGGATCTGGTGCCTGGTGTGTGTGTGTGAGGGGCCGGGGGTGGGGGGTGGCAAGTGGAGCTGGCTGCTGCGTGGGTGACACCTCCCCTGGCAAGTCCCATACCGGGTGGGTCCAGGTGTCGGGGAACCTTCCAGAACAACCTCTCAGGGTCCTTCTGCTGTTTTACCAGTGGGAGACACTGGTGTGGGCGGGGTGCAGGACCTCGCAGTCATAAACAAACGCTCCGTGAACACTCTTGCCAATCCTTTACAGCCTCTCTTGTTCTCTCCTTGGGGGAACATGCTAGAAGCAAGACTCCTGGCTCCAAGGACAGGAGTGATTTTTGCTCAGAGAAACTTAAACGCACTGACACTCCGCCGTGTGGGGACCGGGATGCCGATGTCCTGGCCTCTCTGCTTCCACTTGGGGATCCTGCCTCATTTGTTAGGAGAAAATCTCTCCCACTATTCGGTCCTCAGGCCTGTGAGTCGTCTGCCATTAATTTCCTGGGACTGTTGGCATTTAGCATGGGGTCTTCCTGTTCTGGGGGTGATCTGTGAGGGCTCTGCATACATCAGGGATGGCACGTCCCGCCTGCTTGTGGCCCACGCTTTCCCTTTGCTGTTGCTTGTCGCTGATTTTCCTGTGTTCAGGTTGTGTGGTCAGGCCCCTAGATGGGCTGGCCCTGTGCCTGCATCCATGAACCCCGCGAGTGGCTAGACCGTCTTGCGGATTTCCGCCGTTTCACTTCTCCCGCACGCTCTCATGCCTTGGAATCGGCCTCGGTGCCCAGTCAGCGTGGCCTCAGTGGACGGTGTTCGGAGCCGTCGCCCCAGTCCCAGCATCTCTGCCTGACCTCTTCCCGATGCCTGGCGCCGCCGACCCCTCTCCCACGCCGCTTTATTACACCTTCTCCCTCTGTAGTGTTGCTCATCCTAGTTTTTGTTCTACAAAACTTGTCAGCCATTCCTGGGAACTTTGCGATCATTTTGACAAATTCTGCCGGATGTTTGTGAAACATGTATCACTTTCTAAATAGAGGAACTGTGCCCCGAGCCCTCACCCCGCTCGCCCTCGCCCTTTGGACCTGGCTCCCCTCTGGTTGCTCCCTCCCTGGCTGGAGCAACCGTGCCCTTGGCTCCGCCCCGCGGGTCACCTGGACTGGGTCTGCACAGCGTGGTCACTGGGAGCCCCGACACCGCAGCACCTTGTCCTCACTGTGCCCACGGCTACCAGAGCACTGCCCGCCTGGCTGTCCAGACATCACAGCTGTCGCTCCGGGGAAAGGACTGGCGAGGCCCTCTCTCCAAGTGGGGGCAGGACTTTCTTCTGCCGGAAGCGCCCAGTGAGAAGCACTCTCGAGAAGTCAGGTCAGCATTCCTGTGTGGGGGCCTTTGCTCTGACATAGGACACTTTTTGCTGAAGAGGGAAAACAGATGGTCGTGGCCTACAGTCGTTTGGTTGGTTCAGGACCCATTTGGGTGGCTTTGGGCCTGTGTGTGGTGTTCCAAGACTGTAGAGAATCTGGGAGCGACTATCTTCCTCTTTTTCAGAGAATGAGAAACTTAACCGTGAACTACCTTTCTTGTCAGCTTTTAATTACTGTTGGCTGGAGCGGGAGCCCAATCTTGCAGCTCCTCGCCCCTGCGGCTCCCCCTCGCGGCAAAGCGGGTCTCCCTGCTCTATCCACCGCGGCTCCCCCTAGTGGCAAAGCTGGTCTTGAACCCCAGGTGCCAGGAGACTTTGAGCCCTGCTGGCCTCAGAGGGGTGTGTGGCCAAGAGTCAGTGGTACTTGGGCAGAGGACTCTCATGCCCACAGAACCTTGTCCTCACGCAAGTGGAACGCAGGCTCATGACAGCTTGGAAACCACGGGCAGTTTGAGTGGCCAGTCTGCCAGTCAGCCAGGCTACATGTGGGTGGAGGCGTGGCTTGCATGCTGGGTATCACGATCTATGACATGGATGTCAGCTGCGACGTGATACCTGAAGCGCATGAGGCGCAATTGCTGTCGCTGGTTCCCAGATGAGCAGCAGGGGCTCAGAGATCCTCATCTGGTCTGGAGGTGGCTCCGTAGGCTCCTTCTCACCCCCTGGGGCTCCCTTGACGCATGAACACCTGACAAGCCATGGCCTCTGAGTCCAGACTAGAGAATCCCCGCCCAGGGCACCCCCCAGCGTCTCTGTGCCTGATGCCGGCAGACTGGGCAGATACTGATGAGGGCACCAAGAGCTTGCCCCTCCCCTCCCCAGGCAGGGTGAGTCGTGAGGTATGGTGCTGGCCCTCTGCTGCCTCCTCCAGACAGTCTTCAGCATCTCTTCTCCCAGGAAGCCTTGTCCAGGGGCCACGTGGGGAATGAGATGACCAAGCCAGGCAGCTGTGTTAATTATAAAGCCATTGCAAGCACACGGGACGGGGTACTGAGCAGGAGAGGGGAGGGCTGTGGCAGGAATGCCCCCCGGACCAAGCCAGCTGTGCAGTGAGACCCACCCCAGGGCCTAGAGCCTGGGCAGGCCTGCGGTGCCACGAGGGACATGGACTGCTTCCACAGGTGATAGCTAAAGCCCTTTGGCAGGGACTTGTGGAAACCTCCAGAATCACCACGTCCGTCTAACACTCCGCACTCCTGTGTGGGTGATCCCTCCCCAACCCAACCTCATCCCATCACTTTTCTGTTTCAACCACTCCATGGATCCCCACTGCGTGGAGGGGAAAATGACATCTGCTCCTGAGACAGGCCCCTGGGACCCTTCCAGCCCAGCTGCATATCCGGCCCCCCGACTCTGGGCGCATCTCTCCTGTCTATGTGCCCCCTGTGCAGCTCCCCGGCCTGGATTGCTGCCTTTCCTAGCAGGCGTGGGGCCCAGGAAATGTTGGTAGATAAATGACATTTCTAATAACCTAATTTCCATCAACGTAGGAAGGTTATGGAGAATATTCGAATGCCTAATGCTGTCTCTGGAAAAGATCCCAAACATTGCACAATCCGGAGTCCACAGCCTTGGCCAGGTTCTCGGGAGATTTGTCTGATTGCCACACTGGCGATGGGTCGAGACTTCTCCGCCGAGCACCCGCTCGCTCAGCAGCTGGAGAGGCCCCCAAAGGGGGAAAGACCCAGGCAGGCGCTGCCCTGGAGCAGCGCACGCTCTGGGCAGAGAGAGAGGCGCCCTTGCCTGTGACCTCTAAGGGGGCAAGGCTGTCCAGGGTCAAGCCTTCCTGCCTTACAGAGTCTGGCTCATGCCTGCCGGATGCATAGACATCGGGTCATCCCCTGGTGGGGGGATGGGGGGTGGTGTCCTCACCACGCAGTAGATTAGAAAGCGCACCCGCACCAGAGTCTTTCCCCAGAGCCTCGGCTTTGCCTGGGCCTTGCCTTCCCAGCCAAACTCTTCCTGAATTCAAGAACCTTCTCCCTGCTGTTTGCTGTGTCCCCACCGAGCAGAGAGGCCTGCAGCACACACAGGAAGCCGACAGGCCGGCTTCACGTGCCCCGCAGGCCCTCACCCCCGGCTCAGCCACAGTTGCAATGGTCAGGCCTCCATCCTCGGGACTCCGGCTTGCGGCCCCTGCCCACTCCCTCAGAAGCGTTTCTCAGACATCGTATCCTTTCCTCTAAACATCATATCATCTCGTTCAAAAACATCTCTCCAGTGTGTATTCTTAAAGGAACTCCTTAAATACACACATATATGCATACATGTATACGTATAATATATAATATGTATATGCATACATGTATTCATAATACATATGTATATATGTATACATACGTCTACACATGTATATACTTACATAATATATTTATATGTGGAAAAGCATGAAGCCACTATCACACCTAGAAAAATTAATAACCACTTCTTCATGTAATCAAATATGCAGTCAGCTCACAGGCTCCCGTGGGATTATCTAATCTCTGCCTTCGGAGACTTGCCAGCTGCAGCCCCATTTGCTGTTGGAAATGCCAAGGCCACTTCCCAGCCCTGCTCTTGACCTACTATGACTCCAGCTTGGTCTCAGTGGCACCCTGGCTCCCGGCTCCGCCTCTGCCCTCTCTTTGGTGCCGTTCACTCCGTTCTGTCTGTCCGCTCTCCCGGGATGGTCGACTCCTTCCTACGTCCCCAGGTGCCTTCTGGAACCATGTGATTCCCGTATCTCCTCCTGCGTGTAAACCCGGGAGCAATGCCTCTGTCCATCCCCAAGTTCCCGGCACCCCCGCAGGTGACGGCCTTGATGCCTCCCGGCCCTCGATCCCCACCACCCATTGGCCGGTCACCATTTGTTGACTCCCAGTCTCCGACATCACATGCACTCTGTCACTTTCTCCTTTGTCATGGCCACCGCCCTTGTACACCTGCCTCTGACCTTGCAGCAGTCACTCGGCCGGCACTCACGGCCAGTGCCCTCCCCAGGTGTGGCCCAGTCATCTCCAAGAGTATGACTGTGGCCATGGTGCCCACGCCCACTTGCAAAGCCTTTCCGGAGAGACGTCTGATGGTTAAAGCTGCCTCGGCCCCCACCCAGCTCTTCTCTCCAGCCTTCAAGTCCTTCTCCACGAAGCCCTCCTTGCCTCTTTGCCTCTGGCCCAGGCGTGGTGAGGGGCCCCCTGCATGTCCCACAACTCAGGTGGCTCTTCCAGCCGGCAGCTCACCGGCTGGCCTGGCTCCTGCACTGGGTGCACCTGCCCCAGGTTCACCCGGAGGCACAGGCTTCTCTTGTGACTTGACCTCCCCAGCACGTGCCTTGTGGGTGTTGGATGACTAGCTGATCATGGGCTCTCCCCTCCCTGGCTTGTCTGGGACAAGCCAGGCTCTGCTCTGGGCTTGGATTCCAGCCTTGCTCCTTGTCAGAACACAGTCTCACTTCCCTTCCTACAAAATAGGAGAGTCCATGCCGGCCTCGCTGGTGGTGGGGAGGAGGGCATCCGCAGGCCTGCAGCCGCCCCTCTCCCACCTCCCCACGGGCAGAGGGGTGAGGGACAGCCCAGCGTGTCCAGGGCCGGGACTTCCTGCTGGCCACCTAATCCCTAGCCTCACTTGTACACAGATTTCTTCAACCCCGTTCCTCCAATGTGGAGTTTCGCCTGGGGACCACCTAGGGTCTGACACAGTGGGTCCCAGCACTGGGACATGGGAGGAAAATAGGAACTGGGGGGAGACACCCTGCCACCCTGGCTGCAGCGGCCTTTGTCTTGGTCAGACTTGCCATGTCCCCATGGGAACGGGGCTCGGAGGCGACCTTCATTTTACAGGTGAGAAAAACAGAAGCACCCAAGCTTCCAGAGGCTTCTCCAGGAATGCTCGCTGGTTAGTGGTGGCAGGACGCATCAGTGTGGCCACCTCATCCAAGGCGCTATTTTTCTTAGACAGTAAGGCCCTCTGGAATCAAAATCAGAACAGAAGGGCATAGGGTTTCAAAAATTGAGAAAATCGCCGGGGCGCCTGGGTGGCTTGGTTGATTACACATCCAACTTTGGCTCAGTTCATGATCTCCCAGTTTGTGAGGTATCACCCCGGCCTTCTTGTGTCACGTCACCTGCCTCTCCAGACTTCCTGGGCCCCCATTGCCTGCCCAGGCTCGTGTTTACTCCTCTATCCCTTGACCTTCACAGGGACCCTGGGTGGCCAGAATCTGGTGGCTGCTCCTGATGCACCTGACAGTCCCAGGGTTACGTCATGGGGACAAGCCCAGGAGGCTGGAGGCTGGGGACATTCCAGGACTCATCATATATGCCAAAGCAGCTTAGCAGGCAAGGGCCCCGCTCCCAGCCCTGCCCTTTCTATGCTGACTCAGAACAGGGTCTGCAGACCAGGCCCAGGGGCCAAACCCAGCCAGTGCCTGTTTTTGTAAATAAGGTTTTATTGAGAGTCCCGTTCATTTGCTTACTGAGTGTGGCTACTTTTGCCGTGCAGAGGCAGAGCTGGGTCACTGAAACAGAGACCTTGGTGCCCTTAAAACTTAAAATGCCGGGCACCTGGGTGGCTCAGTCATTTAAGTCTCCACCTTCAGCTCAGGCCATGATCTCACAGCTTGTGGGTTTGAGCCTTACGTCAGGCTCTGTGCTGACAGCTTGGAGCCTGGAGCCTGCTTCCGATTCTGTGTGTGTCTCTCTCTGCCCATCCCCCTCTCATGTTCTGTCTCTCTCTGTCTCAAAAATAAATAAAAGATTAAGGAAAAAAAAATAAAACAAAAATCTTAAAATGCTGCCTGGCCCTTCTTGGAAAGCTTCCCAATGCCTGTTCCTTGACAATCAACATGGCCTTCTGGTTACGCAGACCCAAGTTCAAATCCAACCCTTTCTGGGGCACGTAATTTAAGCCCCTTTAGCCTCAGTTTTCGAAGGTGTGAAATGAGAATAAACATCCTTCCTGTCGCTTGAGCTTTGCGAATACAGTCTGCACAGGATGGAGTTGACTCATCGGGGACCGTGGTTTGCGTTACACAGACCGCCAGTGGGCATGCCCCAGCCGCGGCCGTCAGGGCCTGGGTCTCGCTCTGGCTAGAAGCTGACTGCATAGGTGAGGAGAAAACCCGGCAACAGGGGCCCGCGGCAGAGCTGGCTTGTCTGAGCGGCTTTCACCTCTGCCCCTCCTGCCGGCGGTCGGGGGCGGTGGGTGCCGGCGAGGGCGTCGGTGATGGTGGAAAGCGGGAGGCGCTGCTGGATGGAATCAGATGTTCCGCGCTCACCTTGATCACTGAAACAGCCGTGACAGAGCTACGTTTGCCATTATGGGTTTGAAACCCTCTGGCCTCAACCTCCCTTCCTGTCGAAACAGCTGTTTTTTTTTTAATTTAAAAAAGTTTTAAAAACATTTACTTATTGATTTTGAGAGACAGAGAGCAGGGGAGGGGCAGAGAGAGAGAAAGAAGGAGACAGAGAACACTAAGCAGGCTCCGCAACATCAGCACAGAGCCCGACGCAGGGCTCAAACTCACAAACCGTGAGATCATGACCTGAGCTGAAATTAAGGTCAGCTACTAACCGACTGAGCCCCCCAGGCGCCCCGAAGCACCTGCTTTTAAACCACACTTTGTAAAACTAGCACAGCTAGTTTAGGATTGCAGCTGCCGTTTGATCGCCGATTAGCCCACGTCCCAAGCTGAGGAAGACTGAGTGTCCTTGGCGCATCTTTGCTGCCCTGAGTCCCTTGCTTGAGTCCCCTGCCTGGGAACCCCTCCCCCTCCCCACACGTGTAAGCTCACTCTCTCATGACTAAGAGCCTTCCCAATCTCACCCTTGCCTTCACTCTGGAGACGCCAGGATGAGAACCTCTCAAGACCCCCACAGGCTCCAGACTTCCATGATTCCTGCAGCACATCTGTCGATCAGAAGGCCGGGAGCAGTGTTCCGCTGCACCCTCACAGTGCCAAGCCCAGAGCTGAGTCTGGGCCGGTTACGGACACATGTTGGAAAGAATAGTGGGTTGTCACTTGGAACACTGTGAAATCCCACACTTACACGTGACACTATACCAGATTCGAGCCCATCCATCAGAGCCCAGAATGTGCAGAGACTGGAGCTAGGCTGGGCATCTTTCCTAGAGGAGCTCATGCTTATTGGATGTATTGGTTAGCTATTGCTGCATAACAAATTGCTCCCCACACAGCTGCTTCAAACAGCACACATGTCCCACAGCATAGTGTGCAGGGGCCAGGAATCCAGGCCCAACTTAGCTGTGTCCTCCACTTTGGGTCACTCCAGAGGTGCGCGCCAGGGCTGCTGTCTCATCCAAAGGCTGGACCAGGAAAGGGTCCTTCTGTAAGCTCCCTGCTGTAGTCATTGGCAGGACTCTGTCTCATGGGCTGTTGGATGGAGGCCATGGCAAGCCTTTCCATGGGGCATATCCCTGCACGGCCACTGCTTCATCAGTGGGTACGGGAGAGGGCAGGACAGAGGGCCACAGGAGGGGCCCTAGCTATGGAGAGACCCAGTCTTCTGTACGCTCATCACGGTGCCACTGCCCACCACATCTGCCATGTTCCGTGGCTGGAAGCAAGCGTTCACAAGAGCGGATTACATAAGGGAGGGGGGTGTGGAGGACCAGAGGTGGGTCCTCAGCGTGTCTCCATGATCCAGGATCCTGGCGTCCAGGGCTGTGGAAGGCAGAGTGCTCAGGACACACCTACACGGCTCCTGGTTCATGAGGAAACCATGAGGAGAGATGGACATTTACACATGTCAGCACATGGTGACGTAATTACCGACAGTCCCCATGGGGACACAGGCCATGCAGGACCAGTGTGCCGTCCATGCCCACGGGGTGATTCACCAGTCAGAGAGTGCAGGGGAATGAGCTTGGAGCAAGAGCACCTTACAGAGCGCCTCCTCCTTGCTGGCCGCCGAGCTGTGCCATCTCAAGACTTACCTCTTTTCATCTCTGAAACCCGCAGAGTCTGATATTTTCTCCTATTTTACGAAAGAAACAGGCTCAGGGAGACTGACCTGTGTCTCCAAACTCGCCGTCCAGTGTTTTTCCCACAACCTCCCGCCTACAGCCTGTGTCGTGTGGAGTCCATGGCCTTGATTACTTTGAAAATGGTTTTCTGGGACCAGTTTCCTGATTTTTCTTGTTAAACTTCCTTAGAGTTGCGTTTGCTCTGGCTCAGCAGTGAGCTGATTGGAACAAAGAAAGGCATTTGAGCTGGAGGGCAGGGCGCCAGCGCAAGACAGACGGTGCTGGGAGCCGCTCTAGGACCCCAGGAATTTGGTCTTGAATCCCCTGCCCACCCCCAGCCATGGTGCTGGGAGCCAGGCTGCCTGGCTTGGAGTGTGGGGTACATGGGGACACGGGGCCAAGCCCTGCTCTCTCTGGACCCGCCCCCTCCCCTGCACAAATGGCACCGACGAGCCCCCTGCGCCTTCCACCTCCTGGGGTGTGAGGGTGAAGTGAGCCTAGGCGCAAAGCTTCGACGCCGCCCTGGGCGCCCTTGTCGCACCCCTCGGAGGGGCTGCTAGGATGCCAGCAGCGGCAGACTAGATGAGAACACTCTTGAGAAGGCCCTGCGGATTCTGGAGCCAGGGGGCTGGAGGGTGAGTTAGGGCGGTCCCCGTCTTCCATGTTCATCACAGATTTATAAATCATCATCCTCTCCCTCTGAACCGTCTGTTGCAGGCTTTTCTAAAAAAATTACTGGGTGATGTCGCATGTCGCACTGTACGGTCGCTGACAGACCCTGAGTCTCTCGAGGCGGGGCTGGTGGCCTCCCGGGCACCCCGGGCATCGGGCTTTAGATTTGGTGACGGCGGTGATTCTCCCGTCTTTCTCCTGGGGACGGGGCCCCTGCCCAGAAGTGAAGGAAGCCTTTGTGTGTGCAGCTTGGCCCACCTTTTGAGATTCTGCTCCTTCCCCACTTTCCTGCTCTGAGTCATTGCTTGGTCTCCAGTTCTGACTTCACTCCCTCTGAGCTGAAGAACTATGATCCGTTTAAGCCTCCTTTCTGTATTGCAAAGGCCCCAGAGGTTAGAGAATTACCCGGAGCTGGAGTCTGTCTCCAGGTCTCCTGGCTTAGAGGAACAGATGGGCTGGCAAAGTGTGCGAGAAGGGAAACTACTTTAGAGAATTCTGTTTCCTGTGTACTGACAGGAAATCAGGAAGTGTTTGGCCAGAAAGGGGTTGATGTAATTAAAGTGAACTGAGGAAGATGTAATTTTCTTGATTATATAAAGAAACACTTAACGTCGTTATATTAAAATGTTAACAATGATCCTCAAAGTATCAGTTAAAAGTTTGCTTTACCCAAATAATGAATCACTGGGTTACAAAAAGTTACCTAGCATGGCCTAGCATAGCCTAGCATGGCCTAGCATGACCTAGCGTGGCCTAGCATGGCCTACCATGACCTACCATGACCTAGCATGATCTAGCATGGCTTAGCATGACCTAGCGTGGCCTAGCATGGCCTACCATGACCTACCATGACCTAGCATGATCTAGCATGGCCTAGCATGACCTAGCGTGGCCTAGCATGGCCTACCATGACCTACCATGACCTAGCATGATCTAGCATGGCTTAGCATGACCTAGCGTGGCCTAGCATGGCCTACCATGACCTACCATGGCCTAGCATGATCTAGCATGGCATAGCATGGCTTAGTATAGCCTAACATAGGTCATATGATCTAGCACAGGCTAGCGTACTCTAGCACAGCCTAGCACTACCTAGTATGACCTAGCATGACCTAGAATGACCTAGCATGATCTAGAATGACCTAGCATGATCTAGCATGGCTTGCCATGTCTCAGCACTAATAGGTGCCTGGCATGGCCCTAGGTAGCACTGCCATCTGGATGACCATCTGACCTACGTGACCCCAGCAGGTACCCTGCCTTCTCACCTCTGTACCTTTGACCTTCCCATTCCTGTCTCCTACATCATCCCTGTGTCCCTGGCCCTTGTCCCACATTAAATCCTCCCCATTTTTGAAGGATACCGTTTCCAGGAAAGAGCCCATGTCCGCCAGCCAGAAGTGACTTCTCATGGCCCTTGGAACCTGCCCTCACATCACACCCTGTATCGTGATTTTTGTCACAGCTGTCTCCATGTCTTTGTATCCGCGCAGCCCTCAGCACTAGGCTGAGGGCCTGGTTGACATTCAGAAAATTCCAGCACATTGTGCCATGGCAACAAATAACTACAGAGTCCCCGTGGCTGAAACAGCAGCAGCTCCTCGAGCCCACCTTCCCCGTCCTTCAAGGCCAGCTCTGTCTCTCCAGCTTCCTGTCATCTTCTTTCTGAGACAGAGACTGACAGGTCAGTCCCCATGCAGGACCTGCTGCTCAGGTGGTTGTGGGAAAATTGAAATAGCCGGCCAGGGAACCCTCTGGAAGCTTCTGCTGGGAGGCGGCCTAGGTCACCCCTGCTCACATGTCACTACTGCTCCCCTGTCGACCAAACTAGTGTCAGAGGGGGAAACACGTCGGTCCCCATGGGAGGGAGACTTCCACAGGCTGGCCGGACGACCCTCCCGTGGGAGGGGAGTGGATGTTTCGAGTGGGTGAGTGAGTCTGCAGAGTTCGTGCCTGTGGCACAGCAGACATTCCCTTGCCCCTCAAGCATCCACCACGTACCTTTATGGACCTGTTTTCTTTTCCATGGTATGAGCACCCTGGGCTTGACCAGCTACCTCGCCTTGGAGCAGAGGCGCTTTGTTACCCGGGGACCGATGACTAATGGCCACATCGGGGGCAGCGAGCCCACCTAGGGGTTGAGTAAGCTGCCGTCCTGCCCTGTGGGGCTTGCCTGCCTGCGTGCAGCCCCCCACACCCAACCTGCAGGGCCTCCCGACGCCATCAGCCAGAATCGTAGAAGATTCCAGAATCTGCAGGTGCAGGATGACTGCAGAAGCTCGCTCCCTCTGGCAGCTCCGTAGCCGCCAAGGACTGGCTCACAGCTGTAGTGGCATCGCCAGCGCTGACGTGACATGTGCGGAGAATCTCCATGCTGCACCTTCACCTTTGTGAGCCCCCCTTCGGAGCTGTCACAGGCAGAACGGTATCAGCAAATGCCAGCGCACTAGGCTAAAATGCTTCTCGAACACGATTTCATGCATGTTCCGAAAGCATTCTGGTCTGATACCTGTGTGTGCAAAGCGGGGAGAGCATGCAGACGTGCTCATCAGACGCTCCCTGAAGAGTGAGAACGTCATTTGGGGCCGAACACCAGCGGTGCCTTCCCGGGTCAAGGTTGTCCTGCCGGGGCGGAGACCCAGAAGCTTTCGGGAACCTAAGTCCTGAAAGCAGCACACTCTGCTCTGTGTTTACACGCATTTCTCTCTTCCCTGCTTGTGTCATCATCAAAAACATCCTCATTCTCTGTGGCGTTTTTACCGCACGAAAGCTCTGCGCCACAGGACAGCTGGTGGGCACATCAGAGCCTCGCAGCTTGGGGACAGCAGACCACACGGCTGGCAGGTTTTGTGTAGCCACGTGGCCCCTGAAATCGGGAGCCGCCTCGAGCCCATAGAAGCACCCGTTTCTGTGGGCCTCCATGTCCAGAGAACGGTCAGGGGCCTGAGGTTTGAAAAGGAAGCCTCGGGGGTGGGGCGGGTGTGGACCACCACTCCACCGACGGTTCTAACCGACTACCGGGGTAATGGCCGTGCTCAATTTTGCCTTTCACGTTTTAATTGTACAACAGTAATTTCGCGATAGAGTTGCCGATGGCAAACATGCAAAAGACATTAACTTTATTTATGTTTTGGATTATTAATGTGGCTGTTAAAATTCCTCCAGTTAGTTTTGATTGAATTGTTTTTTTGTGTGATTCTGTTGTTTAATGGAGCGGTAAATAAGAATTTCTGATAATGAGGCCGAGCATCTGTCACAACAACCTGGTGTGGGTTATTAACATTTCCATTAACGGCAGGGTGGGTTGTGATAATACGGGAACCACACAGTTAGAACAAAATAAATAGTCGGTGTCAGGCTGAGTGGGTGTTAATTACTATTTGATTCCACACTAGGGGGGAGAGAGGGGAAGGGGTGACTCTCGAAGGTCGTTCTCTCCTGAGAGCCAGCATGCTGCGCTGTCGCCCTCAGACAGTGGCCGTTCCGTCGTCTCCATGTGTGGCGTACTTGAGTCGAAAGGCAGCGCTCCTGGGCCCGCGGGCCGGAGCCCCCCAGACAGCCCCAGGGCTCCAGGGTCCAGCCCAGCATCCCTGGTGGGTGCACACAGGCAGGCAAAGGGAGTGGCTCCCGGGAGGCAGAGAGCAGTGAGTCCTGGGCAGATGCCCGGTGAGGAATCCAGAGATGGAGCAGAGACGCGTGTCCTATGTGTGCATACGTGTGCTCTGCGCCATCCCAGCTGCTCCAGGGCTGCCTGCTTGGCCGATGGCCACCGTGTCTCCTCTGCCTCTGCCTGATGTGGTCCCCAGTGCAGGAGGACAGGGTCAGAATCGAGGACCAGGTCCTTAGAGTTTGAGCCATAAGGGGCCTGGGTACGGGGCAGGGGATGGGGACCAGGGCAGGCGGCTCCTGTGACAGCCCTGCATCTGCAGACCCCAGACCCGGGGAACCGGGCTCCACAACATGAGGTTCCTGAACTTGGGATGGGCGCACAGGTGCCATGTTCTCTCCACATTCCATCCAAACGCACCGCCTCCCTCCACCGCAAACAGGGCAGCACTGCGCATAGAGCCAGCTGCGGCCGCTGCTGGCTCTGCGACAGGCCCCCACGTCCCCTGTGGGTACTGAGACCCCAGAGCCTCCTGCACGCACCACGCCATGACAGCACAGCCGCCCTTGGACTCTGCCAGCCCCACCCACGCCCCACGCCCATCCACAAGGCACGCAGATGACCAGATCACACTCTTGTTTCTGAACACTCTGCTGGCGGCATCTCAATATAATTATTATAATGAATATAATTTTCATTGTAATTCTCCAGATTCTAATTTATGCCAGCTCAGAACAGGATTCCGGGAAGGGCGTGGGCAGCGCTCCCCGGTGTAAAGGTCGGACGGCTCGGGGCGGGCTCCAAGGCAGCCCACGCTGGAGCGTCCCAGCCCCTCTCGTGTGCTGCTCTCTCCCCAGCCCCGGCCATGGCCCCGCAGAACGTCCGGGTGACCCCGCTCTCGGCCAGCCAGCTGGAGGTCACGTGGGAGCCGCCGCCGCCCGAGAGCCAGAACGGGAACATCCAAGGCTACAAGGCAAGGCTCTCCTCTCACGGGGTTTGGCTCTTCCCTCCCTCCAGCTCCCTTGTGGGCCAGAAAGTGGCTGACATCCCTACAGTTCCCGGGGCTTCTCTGGGACCCTGGCTGTACCCCAGGGCTGCCGCTCTCAGCTCACTGTGTCCTGACAGCACCCCTCCCCCGGCTCACTCCATCCTGCCCCTGCGCCCTGCTCGTTCCGGCCTGCCTCCCTCCCCAACTCACTCCCACCTGTCCCCGCACACACACCTGACCATCAGACCAGAAAGCCATGGTCGGTGCTGGGAGGCTGGAGCAGGCCTAGCCTGACCTAGCCACGGGCCTGGGGGCGGGCCAGGTTCACCGTGCAGCCAGCTTGCCCCCAGCAGCCCCTCCCTTCCAGGCCCGGCCGGGCACCCTGCTCCTTCTCTCAATCTAGGAGCCTCCTGTATGTTTGCCGACCATAAAACAGAGCCTGCAGAAGGCAACCTGTTCTCCACCCCAGCTCAGCCCTTGGGCTATTGAATATTTCATGAGGCCCAGAGCAGGGCCAAGAATTTGCATTTCTAGCAAGTTCCCCCAGAGCATGTGGTTCCCGGGGACCCCGCTTTGAGAACCACCACACTAAAATTCCACATAAGCTAAACATTGTGGAGATGGGGTGAGGGAGGGACTGGAGGCCAAAGAGTAATCACCCAGAGTGGGTGCGTCTGGAGGCAGGAAGCTCCTTGTGCACCCGTCTGGAAGGCCACGTTTAAGGAGAGAAGTCAGAAGGATCAGCTCAGGGCACCCCGGAGGAAGCAGCCCGGGGCTGTCCCCTTCTTTCTCCTGAATGACTCCCCGGCTAGTGCGCCCAGATGGGTCAGTCATCAGCTTCTGCGGGCCAGCCTGCCCTGATGACTATCGGGCCAATTAAATGTCCATTTAAAAATGATTTTGGTCGGTGTTTTATGAAAATAAATACCTTCCTCCATGGCAGGGCTGTTACAGTGATTAATGAGGTAACGGGAAGTCTTATGAGCTTGGAGGCAAGATGCTATTTATGTATGTCCAAAATATGTTTTCTAATTTCCTTAATGATAAAGACATTGAACTTGGGTATTGATCTCAAGTTAGTAAGGCCCATTCAAGCGTAGGATCGCATTTGTTCAGTTCTGAGAGCAGGACTGGCCACATCTAGTGGACGGAGTCAGCAATGCCGGTGGCCGCGAGCCCACGTGGGGGCAGGAGAGTGTCCCTGGCTCTGCAGCTGGCTGCCCCATGGGCCAGCGGCCCTGATGG
The DNA here is from genome assembly GCA_004023785.1 of Mungos mungo. Lineage (NCBI taxonomy): Eukaryota > Metazoa > Chordata > Mammalia > Carnivora > Herpestidae > Mungos > Mungos mungo. Next base: position 63,036 of record PISW01001190.1, read on the forward strand.
CCTGGCTAGGCTTCGACCCCTGGAGCCAAGGTGGATCCATGGAGGGCTGTCTCTGGGCGGCCGGCTGGTGCTGGCTCGGGTGGTGGTTCTCGACCGGCTGGCCACCTCCTCCAGCCTCTGTGCCTGGGCACCAAGTCTGCCTGCGAGCACACGCAAGCCGGGTGGGAGGAAGTCAATCCAGGAGAAACGCGGGGCTCGAGCTCCAGTCCTGCCCTGCGCTCGCCGGGTGCCTCCCCCACCAGCTTGAAACAGACGGCGGCCAGCCCTGCCCCAGGGCCCCGTGCCCAGCCTCCAACCTCTGGCTCTTTTCGACAGGTTTACTACTGGGAGGCGGACAGCCAGAACGAAACAGAGAAGATGAAAGTCCTCTTCCTGCCAGAGACGGTGGTGAAGCTGAAGAACTTGACCAGCCACACCCCTTACCTGGTCAGCATTTCAGCCTTCAATGCGGCCGGAGACGGGCCCCAGAGTGACCCCAGGCAGGGGCGCACCCATCAGGCCGGTAGGAGAGCAGTGTGTTTCCTCCCCACAGGCTTCCGCGGGGCTCCCCTTCCCTCGGCCACAGGTGTCACACCCAGCCCGGCTGGATGAGCGGTCCTCTCCCTGTCCCCACAGCCCTTTGCTCTGCCTGACCTATAACACAGGCCCCTTGTGTGCCTAGGGCTTTCTGGAAAGAAAGGTCTGGCCGGCCGACACTCATTCGCTTCCCTCAGGGCCCAGCCCTGGCCTGCTGCACGCGGCACCCAGTCCCTGTGAGACGGCTGTGAACAGTGCATGTTGCCCTGGACCTGGACCCTCCCGGGTGGTGGGGGATGGGAGGGCTCTGCGCCTGCACCCCTGCCTCCTTCCGTTTTCCTAGGGGAACTTACTGGGGGCTCAGTACCAAGCATCCAGATCCCTGGGAAATGAGTAGCAGGCGCTTCCTGGCTCTCCAGGTTTCAGGGCCGCAGACCACCCAGACCAGCTTGTAGCCACCTCTCAGACACCCGCCACCAGCCGGGCCCGAGAGCACCACGCTGCCACATGCCTCACTGCCTGTGGCCCCGCGTGCACACACACGGCATGAGGCTCCCCCTCTCGTGGTTCCCAGCTCCCCAGCGGCCTCGAGAACATTAGGAAGTGGTCAGGAACTCCTATCGGAATTCGGCTCCCCCCTGGTCCCAGGGGTCTGGGATGCAGTTTGTGGGACCTAGGAAGTGTGAGGCCAGGAAAGTTGGGGCGACCCATCCCACTTGGGGCTCCCAGGCATCCTGTGCCCTTCCCACAAGAGGACTGGCCAGCGCGCAAGGAGTTTCCCTTGGGTCTCATCCAGCAGAGGCCGGTTCTGGAATCCAGGGTGGGGGGACCAGGCAGGTCATGAAGGGGCCCCCAGGGACAGGAACGAGAGCAGATGGGGGATGCGTAGGGCTCCCTGGCCGCCCGCCTGGCCCTCTGCACCTGCGGCAGCTTGTCCCAGCCCGGGAGGCTCACTGGGCCTCCCTGTCCCCAGCCTGAGGGCGGACACCATGCAGTTTCAGAGGAGGACCAGCTGGGTCCCCGAGAAAGAGTCCAGGAGAGGTGGGCAGGCCACCAGGGGCCACAGAGCCCCGCTCTCCCCAGAGGAACGGGACGGGGGCTGCTGGACCCTTCGGCAGATGCTAGAAAATGAACTCTCTGCATTTCATTCTCCAGTTCCTTCTTCACGCCTTTGTCACCGTGTCCCTTAGGCTCCTCTGTGTCTAAACCCCGTCATCTTCTCTGCCCTTCTCGGGAGGGTCCCAGTTTCTGATTGATCCTGGGAAGTTCAGAGATGGCCAGCAAATCTTATTTTCATTCCACGGCATCGAGACTCTTGCGGAGTTGAAAATAACATCTAATGACACTTTTATTGTACGTGGAGGCACAGACACAGACGGAAACAATCTGGAAAGGAGCTTTACCAAAAGTCCCTTTTCGTTCTATTCTCCAGCCCCTGGGACCCCCAGCTTTTTGGCGTTCTCCGAAATCACCTCGACCACGCTTAACGTCTCCTGGGGCGAGCCGGCAGCAGCCAACGGCGTCCTGCAGGGCTACCGAGTGGTCTATGAGCCCTTAGCACCCGTGCAAGGTAAGGCCGGAGGGGCGCGTGGGGAGGGCAAGCCTCACAGGAACGCCCGTGACCTTTCATACCTGAGGCCCCTCTCTCCTGTTCGTCCTGAGACTTTAGTCCTGTGGGCAACGCTTGTGAGGACCACACAGAGGACCTAGGCCCCCCAGGCACATCCAGGGAGAGGCGCTGACCGCCCAGCCTCCACAGAGATCTCTCTGGAGACGCCCTTCCTTCCTTCATTACCGATTAAGCTACGGCAGGCCACTCGGTGTTCGAGATACTGGAATCCAGAGACCCAGGAGAGCGGGAGTCTTCCCCGAACTGTGTATCGAGAGCCTCCCTTCCTGGATCCAGGGGCTCGTATTCCAGCGCGGTTTGCAAACAGACGCGACCTGATGGGGACCCAGGCACACGGAGCACCCAGCCCCCGGGGAAGGCTGTTCTGCAGCCCTCGGGCCACTGGGGTCAGGGCTCACGGGTCCTGAGGTCGGAGGAGGTCGGAGAGGGTCATGCGAGATGCCACCCCACAGCCGGCTGCAGGCCAGGTCACGAGGGCCATGGCGGACGTGCCCTGAGAAGGTGTGACTCGCACGGACCAGGGCCCCTCTGGCTGAAACAACAATCTGAACACCGTGGGATGAAAAGATTGACCGATCAGACTGCAGACTTCTGGGGATCCATCAGAGGAAGAGCAGACCCCGCGAGAAGGGCAGAGGGAAGGTTTAAACACAAAGGAGGCGGAGATACACAGTGAGGGAGGCATAAAGCCCAAGGCTAGACGGAAGTAGAAGAGGAAATGTAGAAGCTTCTGGAGAGGAGAGATGGCAGGCCCTGCGCAGAGGCGTGGGCCTCAGGACCCAGCGGCAGCGCCTGGCAAGGGGGTTGGAGCCAGGGGTCTGAGGGTGGGGGTTGGGGACCCGGGATGCAGCCCAGGGTAACCCACCCGCTGCACGTAAAGGGGGCAGAGACAGGAGCGCATCCTCGCCCTGTCATCCCAGAGGTGCTGGTCCACCCCTGCTGCCTTCCTGTCTGTCTCTGGTGCTATTTGATTTCGGGCATGTCCGCCTCTCCTCCCCGCTCGCTGCAGCCGTGCTGTCTGAGGGCTCTGCAGGCATTCTTTCTCACCCACTGTGTGCCCAGCACTGGGCCAGAGCGGGGGCAACCAGCTCAGGGCAGGCTCCCCCAGAGATGCGCACAGCCAGACTATAAACGTTATAGATTATTTAATGTTTAGGAGGAAAAAATGTAACCAACACATCAAATAATATTGGCGCTCCATTTAAAGCCGTGATAAAAGTTTCCTTTTAAAATAAGTACATTCAAGTAAAACAGGGGGTTGAATTGAGGAAAATTTAAGCACTAGATTTTATTTCATCGAATCTAAAATGCCATTACGACTCTAAGATTCATTGTTATTTTATGAAGTGCTAAGAAAGAAAAGAGGCCTGCAGCACGCAGCCGGCCAGGACGTTGGTCCCATCAATCCCAAATCAAGATGGAAAAACGTGAGGGGAGAAAGGTTCAGATGACGGACGTGCTTTGGTAAATAACAGTAGAGGTCGGAGAGGCGCGCGGTTTGTGGAAGGCCGAGGTGGCGCGGCCCTGCCTGCTGTGTATGTCATTTTCAGAACCCAGTGCCTGTGTGTTGAGCGGGTGGCCTGGGCGTGACTGGGGCTGGGGTCCTGGCTGCAGAGGCCCAGAAGGAGCCAGGCTTCTGTGCTTGCTCATGCCGTGTGGACAAAGGGCAGAGAGCCGCTGGACCCCATCGATTCTGCTGCCTAGTCCTCTCTGCACACTCATGTGCACACACTCACGTGCACACACGCACACATGGCTTCCATGAGCCCATGCTGCAGACGCCTTTGAACTAGTGGCACGCAACGGAGAAAGGGCCAAAAATCATGCTCCCAAGAGACCTTGGGGCCCCTCCTCATCAAGACAGAGTGTTTTCCTACACTTCCTCAAATAAGTGATTATTCTGCGTTCACGGGCTTGTAGAATCTCTCTAGAAAATCTGCAGCATGCATGCCTGGGCCTGGCCCCCAGGCCGGCTCCCTCTGTCTTGTCAAGAAGAATTTGCCATCCAAGCAAGACCATGGCCATGGCCTCTGCCCAGTCAGGAGCCACGGTGGGCCCTGCTTCGAGATCCCGCCATCTCTGCATCGGTGATGTCCCGGAGTCCTGCTGGCTGGCCACACGGCCACACACCTGTCCCCACGGCCTCCCCTCAGCGTGCAGCAAGATGACCCTGCACTTCTGGTTCCCCGGGGGGTTGTTGGGGCCATGGCCTCGTGGCCTCCCTGCAGCAGCACAAGCACAGTTTGGCGGACGCCGTCCAGACACCCTGTGCCGAGCAAGGACGCGCGCTCTCTTCAAGTCCTCACACGGCGGCCGGGACCACTGTTACCCATGCTTCACAAGAAATAGGGCTCAGAGCCCTTAAGACGGCTGCCCAGGGCCTGCGAGTGGAGAAAGGGGACACGCGTGGGGTTTGGCCCCAGGTGGGCTGGTTCGAGAGCCTCGCGGTGGGGACACATCTGGAGCACGCGACCCATGGAGGAGAGAAGCGGTCATCAGCCTGTCACAGCTGCCCACGGCGCTTGCCTCCCTCTCTCCCTCCCTCCCTCTCTCTCCCTCCCCCTCTCTCTCCCACCCCCCCTCCTTCCCTCTCTCCCTCCCTCCCTCTCTCCCCCCTCTCACTCTCCCTCTCTCTCTCCCTCCCTCTCTTTCTTCTCTCCTCTCTCATGGCAACAGGCAGAGCTGCTTGGTCACAACTATCTCGCCTCTTCTCATAAGTAATAAGACCATCTGTCACCCCTGTCTGTCACCCCCATCGTCTCTTTTGTCTGCCGAGAGGGCTCTTTCTTCTCCCTGGATTTTCCTGGCTTTGGCAGTGAGCATGATGTACTCTGGAATCAGGGCAGGAGAAGGTACTTTTGCTTGGCAGCTCACGAAATTTTCCAGAAGCTCGGGATGCACAGCTCCATCAGATCCCTGGGCGCTCAAGAGCCACCCATCCAGACCCCCAAACCTTGCCCCCGAGTCCCGCTCATCCATCCAGCACCTGGTCCAGGCCCTCCCAGCGTCAGAGGGGCCCCCACCGGGTCCTTCCTCTCAACTGCAGGCCCCCTTCCAACACCGCTCTGCCCCCGCTCCAGCCGGAGGTGAGGCCGCCACGGGCCCCACGTCCCTCCGCCTCCCGGAAACCGCAGACAGCCTCTTCCCGAGTGCCACCGACCCTGTGACCTTCCGGGGGCGTCCCTGCTCACCACCAACACCAGTAGTGATTCTCCGGGGCCTGCCACGTGCCTGCCTGCTCTGCTGGCATCTGCCAGAGCCCCCGGCTTAGCCCGACCTCGGACAGATGGCCCCTTCCAGCTGGCCATGCTCTGCAGCCACCCAGGCCCGAGGAAGAACATGGGCCAGGGGAGGGCAGGGACTTGGAGCAGGAGAGGCTTGCCGGCAGCCGTTCTCGGCCCCGGGCCCTTTGGGGACATTTTGACCCGGGACTGGCGAAGGGATGAGCCGATCTCTCAGTTGAATGTAAAGCCATGCTGTCTGATACTAAAAAGGACCAGACGCTCCCAGTGGTGCAACAGAACGCAGCTTTGGGAAACACGCCCAGGTCAGGTCATGTCACAGAGCCCAGCACCTCCGGCCGCACGTCAGGCCCTCGCTGTCCCGCCTCCGTCCCCAGATCATCTCTCTCTCCAAGAGCCACTCCCCTGGGACAGTGGCTGGCCAGTCTGATCAGCACACAGGCCTCCCGAGTGGGGGTCTCTCGGATGAACCCAGCTCTTGCCTCCTTCACGTTGGATCGGAGTTTCCAGCAGGGAATCACAGGGGTGCCAACCAGGGCTTAGAACAATTTCCAGGTCTTCAAAATGCCTCACGGAATCGCTGCCTTACCAAGAGGTGCGGTTGTGAATGTAGTGACGGCATCTGGGGGCTTGAATCCTACCAGCTCTGCCGGACGGCCAGCCCTCTCCTGCAGGCGGCCGCAGACACGGTGGACTTGTCCCTGTGGCAAAGCCAGGGGAGGAAGGCCCTAGAATGGCCATCTCACCTGCTACCGGTTCTGCTGGCTGTTTGTCCAGCCTCCTAGCCCAGGCCCCAGGCTGTGCCTGGGACACCGTGGGTGACCCCTGGCCGGCTGGCCATTCCTCTGAGGGCAGAACCAGAACATCCACCTGGTGCCACTGGACCCTGCAGTCTTTCCACCAGGAAGACAGGCCCAGCCCCTCCCACACCGTCCCCGGCCAGTCCCCTGGGCATGGCGGGGAGTGCCAAGCCACACGGAGCCGGAGCCGTGTACTTAGGGAATGGATTTTATGGCAGAGTTACTTTTATGCTTTTTAGAATGTTTTAAACGGTAGTATTTTATGTGATTGCACCCCGGGGCTTTGAAAAGTGCAGGGCACGGTTTACAAATGGACTAAATAAATAAGATTCTGACATAGTCGAGATGCAGGGGAGGCCAGGCTGGCTCTCCCTCCCAGTGGGATCGAATTCACAAACCCGTACGTGGGTCTCTTTCTGCTCTGGGGAAAAGGAAGGCCTTTGTTAGTAACAAATATAAAGTGGGGGGGCTGTCTGGAATAATCTTACATCCAGCTGGACCCCATCCGTTTGCCGATGACGGTCAGTGTGTGTGCCCACTGGCGTCCTCAGTACCCTTCCCTGATCCACGCAGGGTGAGGGCCCAGCTCTCCGGGCAGACATGGTCCTGTTTCTCTACAGAAAAGCTCACATTTGGAGGTGACTCAAACGCAGGCAGAATCACCCTGAAATCATCTGGAAGGGAGTCATTTAGCTGAATCAGTGTTCTGGAAAGGGCCCGCTATGAACATGGTGAGCCGGCTGGGAGGTATTTGGAGAGATATAGGACAAGAGACACTTGCTTCGGTGACTTTGAAGGATGAGCCCGTTTTGTAGTAAGGACTCCCTCCACAGGGCTCTTCTGAGGTCCAGGCCACACCAGGATGGAAGATGCCAGCCGCTCGGGCTGTTCACACAGAGGGCAGGCCTGGCAGTGGCCGTGCCGGGTGCTGTGTTCACCGTGCACATGGGCCGTGTTGGGGGTGGACGGCGGTGCTCCCAGTGGCTCTGCCAACTAGTGTCGGAGGGGCCACCTGTGCCTGCCCCTCGGAGGGCTGAGCCACAGACGCCCGTATGTTGGAAGCTCTCAGAAACCCTGAGTCATGAGCTTATGAGGTTTTTTGTAATATATCACCTTCAAACCTACTTAACCAGAGAGCCCCATCTCCATCCTGGAAAATGCTGCGTTTGTGTGATTCTTACTATGCATCTTCCTCCTGAAATAGTGAATCTCACTTCTCCAATTACACCGATTACAACCAACACTTTCTGTCCGCGTATAAGAGCAAAAACATGTCACCCTGTGGTCCTCGTTCTCTGAGTGGGGGCTGTGAGATTTTCAGTGACAGACTTTCTCCATCCTTGCTTCAGGGTCCCGGAGAGAGTTCTCACGAGTGGCCGGAGGCCTTTAGGCCACTAGTTGGCCAACCCACTTGGACTGGAGACCCCCACTTGGGGGAAGCAGAGCTTTTGGCTGAACTGAAATTTCCTACATCTTCTTCCCTGTTCTCTCCCAAGTCAGGAAGCTCCAGGTCGCCTACACAAGTGACACAGAGCTTGGTGCAGCTCGGAGCGCGGCAGGAGGGGAGGGGGCCCGAGGCGGGCGGGAGCACAGCAGCCTCCCCGATGTGGCCTGGCAGACGTGGGCCACCTCCCCTCGCCACACCACGAGGCGGCTCTTCCGTTTGTCAGCACCACTTATCAGGCTTAAACTCTAATTACACTTATCTGTGCTGAAAATGGGCTATTACCACCACTTAAACTCCCCCTAATTGGAAGAAATCCTTCCTTAGCAATCTGGGGACGCCGTCCTTGATGTCACGGCAGAATGGGCGGCGTCTGGCCACTCCTCTAACCCCGGCCCCCTTCTGGCTTTTGCTCTTGCTGGTTCCAGGGGTGAGCAAGGTGGTGACAGTGGACGTGAAGGGGAACTGGCAGCGCTGGCTGAAGGTGCGTGACCTCACCAAAGGAGTGACCTATTTCTTCCGAGTACAAGCACGGACCATCGCCTATGGGCCCGAACTGCAAGCAAACGTCACGGCCGGGCCCGCCGCGGGTAAGTGGAGCCCCTCGGGCCGCTCACCCGGGCCTCGTCCGGTCAGAGCGGCCCCCCCACTGCCCCGAGTGGCCCTGGCCCATCCAGAGCGGCCGTAAACACAGGAATGTTCTGGCTGCCTGGGTGTCTGAAAACACCTGTGTCAGCAGCAATGTCCACAGACGAGCTTGTTAAATACAGACGAGTCTGTTCTTAGGTGTTAAGCATGTCAAGCTTAGGGCTCTTTTCTGGAAAAACTTGAGGAAATTAAATTTTTGAAATCAGATACTCAAGAAACTTTTATTTTTTTAAGTTAATTTATTTTTGAAAGAGAGCACAAACAGGAGAGGGTCAGAGAGACAGAATCTGAAGCCGGCTCCAGGCTCTGAGCTGTCAGCACGGAGTCCAATGCGGGACTCGAACCCACAGACTGTGAGATCATGACCTGAGCCGAAGTCGGATGCTTCACTGACTGAGCCGCCCAGGCGCCCCTGACACAAGAAAATTAAAGTGTTCACGTCACAAAGAGAAGCCAGGCGGCTTCCCACACACCTAAACCGTTTTGATGTTTTGTTGACAGCTTTAGCGGAGCGAGGGTGACAGGACCTAGGTTCACAGGGTGCCTGCCCCACGCTGGGCACAGAGCCCATCTCTGCTCATATCCGGTCAACATGGGGTTAGGGTGAGGACCCCCGTGGGATGAGGAGCCCCAAGTGCCGATCTCCACGCTCCCCTGTCTCTTGTATCCCCCAGGCTCCCCGGGGTCCCCCAGAGATGTCTCGGTCACCAAGTCCACGTCTGAACTGACCCTGCGGTGGACGGAGGGCAGCGCGGGCAGGACTCCCACCACGGGCTACATCATCGAGGCCAGGCCCTCAGGTAAGGGGGGGTCCCAGGCACCTGTGAGGGGGTGCGCTCAGCCTAGCAAAGGCATGCGTTGGGGCTCGGCCTCCTCTCAGCCCCTCTCTCGCCACCTGGAGACCACGAGAGCAGCTCGATGAAAGGCGAGGCGTGTCCCTCCCTCCCCACCGTGACCTCGAGGGCCTGAGATTCTCAATGGTCAGCCACAGTACACAGGCCTCAGAGCGTGGTCGTTGTCATCTTCAGAAACACGTACGTGAAAACACAAGGACACTTACACTTTCAACTCCTCTGAAAGCAGGCGGCCCCGAGAGCAGACAACAGGCTCTCCGCTGGGGACAGCTGATGCTGGAGCACTTTAAGAGATGGGCAGGAGCCTCGAAGGCCCAGTTCGGTCTGGGCCCAGCCAACGGCTGAGGACGATGCACGGACCCCAAGGAAGGAAGCTGACACTTTCTCCCCAAATCTAGGGAGAGCAGTCATTGCCAAGGTTCCTTGGTGAGCTCTTGGGTCACCAAGGGGCTCCTGAGAGAATTCGGAGATCCGTGGACATCACTGACCGCCACCGACCTTAGCATTTCCTTCTCTTATAAATGTAGCGTGTCGTTTACTCTGGCTGCTGTGACCATGCACCCCGCACCCGGCGACGTACCCTGAGGGCGCATACTGTCTCCCAGTCTGGAGGCTGGGTGTCCAAGGACAAGGGTGACTGGCCGGGTCCTGTGATGCTGTGTCGGGGGGCGGGGGGGCTCTGTTTCGTCCTCTCTCTCAGCTTTGGGGGGTTTGCCATCGATCCTGGGCCTTCTCCCCATCTCCACCTTCTCCTGTGTGCCCTCCGGTCCCTGCACCCAAACTTCCCCCTTTTTTGAGGACACCAGTCATACCAGATTAGGGCCCACCCTCAAAACCTCGTCTTGACCAATGACATCTGCAAAGACCCTATTTCCAAATCAGTCCACATTCTGAGAGACTGGGGATCGGGCCTCGACCACACAAATTTTGAGGGGTCACAGTTCACCCCACAGCAGTCGGGCTGAAACCACACAAGTAACAGACTATGGGATAACAACCTGTGGGATAGTCAGTGAGAGAAACCGCACTGCTCCCCCTCCCCACCCGGCAGGGGGCGAGGGCTTCACAAGGTGGGGGACCTCGCCATCCAGATGCTCCCTGGGCCCCGTGCTGCGCGCGGCCCTGGAGGAACGCACGCCTCTGCTCCCCGTCTTCCAAAAGACCATGGAGCCCAGCAGGTACATCAAAAACCACACGTGACCCCCACCATTGGCCTCCCTGGGACCCAGGGTTGCCGAGAACTCCAGTTCCCGCTGGGAAATTACAGTCACTAGCAGCCTAGCTGGCTTCCTTCTTCGTTTTATTTTCCACATCGAAAGCCATTCTGAGAAGGGGTTCCTTCAGAGTCGGCAGATTGCCAAAGGGGTCAATGGCGCCAGGAAAAGATAAGGCTTGTCCTAGATGACCCACGCAAAGACCCTTGCCAAGTCACGTCCTTCGGCCCGGATGCTTGCTCCCTGACAGAGTGATAAAAACCCCATGGATGTATGGGAGCCGCAGGGGGGGTCACTGGGGTGACGGAAATGCTCTCTGTCCAGACCGTGTCCATACCAGCTCCCGGTTGTGATGGCGTGCTCTTGTTCCGCGGGGTGACACCAGTGGGGGACACGGGACGCATGGCATCTCTCCAGGGTATTTCCCATAACTGCAGGGGATCTACAATTACCTCAGCATAAAGAGCTCAGCTCCAGGTTTCAAAATATATATGTTTATCACGTGCGGCATCCTGTTCCGTCAAGTGCACCAGCACCTCTTTGAGACAAGGATCTCCACGTCAGAGATCAGCCACGGAGAATGTACCACAGCAGCCAGACACAGCGCGTGGGCTCGGAACCCGAGCAGCGGAGAGCACATTCCGGCACTTTCTGAAGAAAGAGAAGGTATTGATGCTCATACTTGCCTGAGGAGCCATTTAATTCCTCATCAGGTTCTCAGATGCTCACGCATCCACCGTGGTCCACGTGGCCAGGAGTGCGGCTTGAGGGAGTCTGTGAAGAAGACCTGATTAGGGTGCCGGCCCGGGTCTCACACTGAGCCCCACACCCGGAGGGCTTCGGCCGCGCAGGCACCTCCTGAGATCAGCAGGACCCCAAACCCGGGGGGTCGGTGCCACCACGTGGAAACCACCCTGCAGGGACTGAGACGCCACGGGAAGCCGACCTGAGAGACACCGCCTCATTCAGTGAGCGAGGAAGATTTTGCCTCCACTCGTGTCCCAAGACCGATTCCCTCTTGCAGACCGTCCGCCCCAGCAGAGCGCAGAAAGGCCTCCTTCCCCCCGTGATGGAGGCCAACAGCAACACAGAGGCAAATGAAATGCTTTTATGGATTGTCAATATTTAAACACCTTGCTCATGCCTTAGGGCTTTGGATCTCAGCTGCCATCTATTACAGGCCTCATTACACAACACATTAAATGCTCTATCTTATTTTCTCCACCGAAGCTCTCTGGCAAGACTTTCTCCAGGCAGGGGTGTGGGTGTCAAAGGGAGCGAGGATTTGGTGGACAGGCCCGGTTTTCGTAAGAAGGACTTATTTTTTATTGGGCGGGGGACAGGAGCCACCTGGCACATGACGGGGTCCTTCATCCCTGGGTGTCTGGGAAGCCTGAGCCATTTGGTGCTAGGTGGCCCCTGGGGCCCCCACCTGTCTGCCCGGCCTGCCGTCTTCCCTCCATCCCGATCTCTGTTGCCCCTCTGGGAGGCAGGCGGCTCCTCAGCTGGGTGGCTGGCACCTCGAGGTGGCCAGCAGGCTCAGGCTGCTCCTCACCCTTCTGCACCCTCGTTGTCACCCCTGCAATCTCTGCAGACTAGCCCACTGCCGCCCTAATGTGGAGAGAGAACCAGACGGCAGCCGTGACATTACTGTCGGGCTGGAACCCAGAGTTCCTCCTGCGCTGGGGAAGGACGGTCAGGGAGCGTGGACTCCTGGCCCGAGACCGCGGTCTCCAGCTGTGCGCACGTCTCCTCCGGATCCATGTTGCAAAGTTCCCTGGAAGACAGTGGAAACCATGCAGTGGGCACATGCAGATGATTTATTTACACAAATTATCCCAAAGCATTTTACTGCGTAGATCACAAAACCTAATTTACATATTTACACAATAGACCGGAATGGCAGTAAAGGAACTATAAATGTATTTTCCTCTCCAAGGCAGCCGTGAAATACATATTTAGGATATACGCGGTGCAGGCAGACATTGTGTTGCCTTTTGCACAAGCAGTGTCTTTAGCCCAGAGGTGAGAGCGGTCCCTGCTCGTCCCCTCCCCTGACCGGGGCCCGCCCCATCCACGTCGCGACCTCCGCCCATCTCCCCACTCATTTTGCTCCCTGTCAGCCTCTGGCCCTGGGATTTTCGGTTGAACAGAGAACAAAAGCAGTCTTTTTCCCAAGGTTTTAAAATCCATAGAAATTCCCAAGTCAGCAAATTCAGCAGTGGGGGCGGAGAGGGTGCTGTGGGCACAGATCCGACAGCGCCCTGGTCGGGCGCTCACCCCACCCTCCGCACACCCATGTCCCCTGACCGCCCGGGTGGCCTCCCCACCCCCCACCCTAGGGCTCCACCTGTCACAGGCCTCCTTTGCTTGTAGACCTTCATCCCAGTTTGTCTCCTACCTTACACCAGGATCAGATACAAAGGAACATTTTCCTCCCCTCAGAGGTATTTAGCCTCATGTTTGAGCCCTGCCTGCTTCAGTCAAGCTTCGGACCGAGACTGACCATGGATACAAAGAGAAATGGCAGCATTTAAGAAATAAACAGCTGACAGGCGTCCGTTTGCTCCGAGCTGCGGCCTGACAGTCACGTTGTGGGCTGCGTGAGTTAGTGGAACCAGAAACCTCGGGCCGGTGAGTGACAGTCTCATTCAGCACGGCGACCCTGTTTAATTGTCCGTGAAATCAAACTTTTGTGTTGGCCTGGCGTCCGCCTGAATACCTGTGGCACACAGCTCCGTTCGGGGCCTTCAAGGGCGGCCCTGAGCACCCCTCAGATGTGCCCGGGCTGGGCTCCATCTCGATTCAGAAGGGAGGTGTTCGTGTCTCCACGTTGATTAGGACACCGTCGGGGAGCACGTGTGCCTCCCGCCGCCGGGCAGGGGAGAGGCCGGGGCCGCTGTTCTGGGAGATGCAGGCAGGCTGCGTGAGGCAGCAGAACCTGTTCAGCCCAGAAAAGGGTTCTTCCTGCAAGGGCTTTACTATCAGTCGTTCCCCGTGCTTGGCGCACAGATAACGCAGTGCAGGCAGCAAAGACCAAGTTCATATTCTTTACAGAAACACGAGCCCTCGGAGGAGACAGACCTACACGTGGCTTCTCATCACCTCCCCCGAGGCTGGCGGGACCTGGGCTGGTGAGCCCTGGGGTCCATTTAGGGATAATTGCAAAGTTTCTCTCTTAGCGGTGTCCCCCCACCTGCTTACCTGGTGGGGCGGGGGGAGGTGCTGTCCCCGGCAGGTGTTTGAGTAGCGAGAGTCCAGGGAGGTGATCCCCCAGGTGCCCAGGAATGGGGAGCAGGCCCGCACACAAGTGTGATCTGGACTCGCTCCCCCTCCACGGACCCCCCACTCCACCACAGACATCGAGACAGCACCCCGGGAAGTCCAACGCCCTGGTGCCAGCAGGGCATCGCCATTCAGGGATGCAGCTTTGGAAGGCATCTCGACATAGGACTTCCCGAGAGAGGTTGGGAAGGCAGGCTGGGGTCCCCTGAGCATCCCAGGGGGGCCAGCCTCACCTGGGGTCTGAGGGCTGGCCGAATCAGACCCCCAGAACCACCCTCGGAACGAGCAAAGGCCCGCCCTGCTCTCAAGTGTCAATTGCGATAGAAATCCGGCTGCTGAGGATTATCCCCGTGCATGGAAAATCAGTTGCACAAACCTCATTATGGCTAATAGTTCCGTAATGTTATTTTCCCCCTAATTGGCAGAGATACTTTTCTCCATCATTGATTTATTGAGATATTTAACGGCATAATACAAACGAGAGAAAACAATCCACGACGGAGAAACAGTGGACGCGTTAGCAGCTGCCAAGTTCTCCTACCCACTCATGATCACGACGCAAGATCAGTACAGATAAACAGCCCCCTGAATTACAAGCAAAGTCTAAAACGCCAAATGTGCTCATTTTTGGAAAGGAGGAATTAAGCAAAATACAAATGTGAACACTTTCTTCTCGTCGTTCAGAAGGAAATTCTCTTGGCGCGACTCTCCCTCCCCCAGCATTTTTCAGTGTGAACGGATTGCTAAATAAATTGTTCTGCGTTGAGATTCTATATCAATATTTTAAAATGTTTTTATGAAAAATGCACACAATTCCTGGGGCTGTGACAGAGCGCTTAAAATAAAATGTGGCCTTTAGGTGATGATGGAGGAAGGGGAAATAATTTTTTTTCTTTGGGAGCAGGAAAGCATTACAGAAACATTAATGCAAAAGACACTCAGAGAAGCCATTCCATAGGCGTTCAGACCTGCTCAGAACAGTCAGAGAATAGCTTTCCCACTTAGTCCCCGCACTGCAATGGTTCCAGAACCATCCAGTTTAAAGGAGCTTATATATAGGGGGTGCCTGGGTGGCTCAGTCAGTTAAGTGTCCGACTTTGGCTCAGGTCATGATCTCACAGTAAGTGGGTTCAGGCCCCGCGTCGGGCTGTGGGCTGACAGCTCAGAGCCTGGAGCCTGTCTTTGGATTCTGTGTCTCTCCCTCTCTCTCTGACCCTCCCCTGTTCACACTGTCTCTTTCTCTCTCAAAAATACATAAAATATTTCTTTTAAAAAAGAGCTTATATATATATTTTGCTTCAGTCTTCTTTATAGCATAAAATTGTTTTCCCCTTTTAGAAGAAAAACACTGCAGGGGCACTTGCATGGCTCAGTCAGTTAGGCATTCTACTCTTGATTTTGGCTCAGGTCCTGATCCCAGAGTCACAGGATCAGGCCCCAAGTCAGGCTCCACGCCTGCTTGGGATTCTCTTTCTCTCTCTCCCTCTGCCCCTCTCCCCTATTCTCTCTCTCAAAAAAGAAAAGGAAAGAAAACTACTGCACTATTCAGTGACTATTTAAAGCCCTTTGAATAGTGACTTACTCATAGTAAGTGCTAAATAAAGTGGTGGTGGTTATTTATGGAAAACCTACTTGTGCTAGGCCCTGCAAAGGGCTATGGAGATATAAAGATGGATGGATGGATGGATGGATGGATGGATGAATGGACGGATGGATGGAAGGAAGGAAGGAAGGAAGGAGAAGTAAGTGAATGAAGAGAAGGATAGAAGGATGGATGGAAGGATGGATGGATGGATGGCTGGATGGATGAATGGATGGATGGCGGGTGGATGGAAGGAAGGAAGGAATGAAGGACCGAAGGAAAGGTATGTGGGTCGATGGCTGGAAGGAAGGATGGATGGATGGAAGGATGGATGGATGGATCACCTTGACAGATATTTATTGAACTCTTGAAGACCTGGAGGGCCCCATGGTGCCGAGAGGTAAATGTGAAAGGGTGCTCAGAAAGCCACTTGGTGGAGCCGGCCCCCCTTGCTGGAGGACGGGAGTGAGGTCAAGAGGAGTCTGAGAGAGTGAAATGACCCTTTTGATTTCCCACCCCCCCCCCCCCGCCCCACACACACTGCCCAAGGCACTAGGAACTGTTTGTCCGAACAGAAATCTCACCTGATTCCCCGGTGGGTGTTATAGCCCAGGCACAGAGTGAGCACGTGAGTGTCTGTGGAATGAACGCATGAATGAATGGGAGGCGGGGGAGGAAGGGGCCACAGGGCCAGCGCAGGCGTCCAGAGCAGGGCCCTCTCTGCGCCCGTCATTCCCCAGTCATCCTGGTGCGGACTCAGAACGACAGCCCTCCCGTGTGCAAACCTCAGTGTGCTGGGTGGGGGCGGGGAGGACTTTAAGCCACGGCCTGCCATTTTGACTTGATTAGCGGTAATGGGCACCTCTGTGAGGAATGAGTGTAAATGTGACGGTTGAGGAATAAATGATCATGGTGCTATTTTTCTGCCTGCACAGAGATTTGTGGCTTTAAAATCTCATTCACATCCATGCCTTCATTAACCTGTGACTGTAAGGGCTTAATCGGTGCAAACTCCAAATCCTATGCAAATACAGACTTAGGCACCAGCAATTTTCTTCCTGTGTACCCTTGAGCTAATCCACTCGAGCGCATCTGGCGTTCCGAGGTGCGTGAGGAGGTCGGTACCAGATAACGCCAGCTTCCCAGAACGCTGTCCGCACGTGTGCACGCATATTCACAGGCACCTTTCCCCTGCAGACCTCCTGCTCTCCGTAAAGGCTCACACACCTGTGCGTGTAAAAGAAATTATAATCCAGGAAGGCTCGGTACTTCAGATGAACATTTTGGGCTCAGGCCTGTCATCTGCGCCAGAGATCCTGCTCGGGATGACATCAAGCCAGGGCACAGAGACGAGGCCTGGGATCCAGTGGGAATGTGACAGGGCAAGGAGAATGTGCTAGAACATGCCGTGCTCACCCCATGGCCTTGGCGGAACCCCTCCGAGGGGGGTAGGGCTGGCCTCCTCCCGGGCCGGCCCTGTGCAGCCCAGGGGGCTCTGGCCCTCCCGTCACCTGTGCTGGGCGGGCACCACGTAGAAGGCGGGAGAAAATCAACCCTCACCTCTGCTCTTGGGCTCTGTCCTCAGATGAAGGCCTGTGGGACATGTTTGCCAAGGACATCCCCCGGAGTGCCACGTCCTACACCGTCAGCCTGGACCAGCTCAGGCCGGGAGTGACCTACGAGTTCCGGGTAGTGGCCGTGAACCGGGCAGGCTACGGGGAACCCAGTGGCCCCTCCACCGCCGTGTCAGGTAGGGAGCCCTGCCCGAGTAGGGCAGCCTCTGCGGGAAGGTTTTTTCCTCTGAGGGAGGAGATGGTGACACGGGGTGCTTCGTGCGGCTGCCCCACCGTCGAAGGCCCAGAGAACACGGCACTGAGGGGACGGTGCGCACAGGGGCCCGCGGCCCCACCCCCGGACTGCCCGTCCACGCTCTGCTTGAGCGGCCCTTCACTTCTGTCTCGCTTTCCCCTGGTCAGAGTCCAGTGCCGGCGTCAGAGCAGTCGCTTGGGCTAAGCCGCACCCTCTGGGGTACAGGCCACCCTGAGCTGCTCCTGTGAGCTGCAGGCTCCTTACTGTGCAGACTTGTGTGATGCCTGAGATTCAGAAATCGCCCCCAGCAGCCCTCAGAGAGTGTCTTAGTGCCGGACACAGGCTGGGTCTGGGGGGGGGTCCCTGGCCGTGACCCCGTGCCGGTCACCACCCTGTGAGACGAGGCCCAGCTCCACTCTGGGTGGGAGAGGCGAGTTTTCTTTCTCGGAACCTGACCAACTCACCGCCGTCACCAGCCATGTGGCAGGGGTGTGACAGATGGGGAGAGAGTGACCGCCAGGAATCTGGAAGGGCTTCTCGGAGGAGGGGGTCTGGGTGGTGAAGGAGGTACAGTGGGGAGGCCACAGGGGAAGGAAGCAGCAGAGACAAAGTCCCGGACAGCAGGCAGGGAGGGGAGGAGAGGGGAAGCTGCCTTCAGCCTGGGATCACCCTGGAGGGGAGGTGCTTGGAGAACGACCCCCACGGGAGCCCCACCCAACACAGTGGTCACACCGCCTGGGGGGCTGCAGTGGATCCCCCCCCATCCCGCCCTGGGCAGCCCACTGGAGGGATTGCAGGGAGCAAGGTGAGGGCGATTCAGAAAGGGAGCAGGCAGCCCCCTACAGGCAGGACAGGGGCGAGGCCAGCGATGCAGATGGGCGTCCCTACCGTCCAGAGAACGTGCTTCACTTCCCCTGCACATGGGTTTGCTTAAGCTCCCGATGGCTCTCGTGCTGAAAACGTCTCTCGTCTCCCCTCTGCCACAGTGTCCATGGGCGCTCGGACCCCACAAGCCCCGGGGCCCACAAGGGGGTCTGCCGGGAGGGGACCCAGCGTGCTGCTGGTTTGTTTAACAAGTAGGACTCTAACACAGCGAAG
The DNA here is from genome assembly GCA_004023785.1 of Mungos mungo. Taxonomy (NCBI): domain Eukaryota; kingdom Metazoa; phylum Chordata; class Mammalia; order Carnivora; family Herpestidae; genus Mungos; species Mungos mungo. Next base: position 81,158 of record PISW01001190.1, read on the forward strand.
TTTTCTCATTTCTTTCATGAAAAACATAACACCCCCCCCCCAAAAAGAGAGACTAGCATGAGAAGTCCCTGGTCGCCCGTCACCCCAGTTCTGCAGTTTAAGGTTTCCCTCTCTTGGTTCATGTGTGGTCGATGTGAAGAGGCTCCAAACGCACAGAGACTCTGGTTTCCACTCCACTCCCCTGTCCCTCTCCCTCCCTCTCTGTCTCTCTCTCACTCACACACACACACACACACACACACACACACACACACACACACACGGCCGATGGCAGCAGCCAGTCCCTGCAGGAGAACAGCCCTCTGACCCCTCTGTTCATGGGGCCCGTGGCTGTGCCCTTTCTCTGAAACCCACCGCACCCCCATGCCCCCCATGGCCACCAGGACGACTGTGCTCACTTCCTTCACCCTCAGAGCAGCCAGCAGCCAGCACCTGGCCGCTCTGCCTCGGGACCCACCCACAGGTCTGTCCGGGTGACAATCCCACGGGCACCAAGGCCTTTCCTTTCCAGGCCCACCGGGGTCTCTTCCACCAGGCAGTCGGCTGGGATTTGTTGGCTCGTTACATGGGGCCCTAACGTGCAGCCTGAAAACCACTTATATATTTTGGACTCCAAATGCTGCCAGCTCCCAGGACCCCCTGTGCTGTTACATTATCCAAAGTCATTCCCCTTTTTCACCTCGGCGTGCACACATTTTTCACCTGCCCAGTGAGAGGTTTAACCCCAGGTGGATGTATTTGCTATGGACTTCAGCTGCTGGCAGGTGGGCCTTGGGCCTCACCCGTAATAGGCTTCCTGTCCCCTCTGATGCCTCCAAGCCAGCTCCCTGCAGGTGGGGGGTGGGGGCAGGGAGGAGGCACCGAGCAGGACCCCAGGGCCATCCAGCACCTACCAAGACATCATTCCCATTTTTCTCTTCTTGGTGAACAGAATAAAACATGAGCAAGAAGGGCATCCTTCAAAGCAGCTTTTAACAAACATTTTCTGTTCAGTTCCTCAGAAAACATATGGAAAGATGGGCCAGTTCTGCTCAGTTTTGCTGGAGGCACGAAATAAATAAAGCATGCCCTGGCCCTTGGGGAGCCCTGGTGGCGGGACAGGCGGGGGGGGGGGTGCTTCTGTGCTGCCAGCCCTGGGAGTGAGCTGCAGCCAGACCGTGGGGGCCCCCCAGGCTAGGACTGCGCCCCGTGGCTAATGTGGGGCCACCAAAGGCTTTTAGGAAGGGACGATTTGTTTCCATCTGCGCGAGATCTCTCTGGTGACCGTGTAGGGAGTGGATTGGGGTGAGCCAGGAAGAGAAGCCTGAGAGGAGACTGTGGCGGGCAGGGGCGGGTGGCAGCCTGGTGGAGAGGGTCAGGGGACCCAGGGACCATCTGGGACAGAAGCCTGGGCCCTGGAAGAGAGGAGGGCATCCAGGCATGTCCTTCCTCCTATCTCTACCCTGGCCAACATCCGCAGGCAGCGGAGGCCAAAAGGATGGCGTGGATGGCTGAGGCCAGAGCGAGGTCTGGGAAAGGGCAGCGTGGGCGCCGCGGGGTCTCTGAGCCCGGTTCCCGCAGGGACGGAGCGGCGGCCACGGAGCCCGTTACGCCCGAGCTTGTATCTGGGAGGCTGTCACCCACAGCAGCCTGTGGCCCCATCCTCCCCGTGACTCGGGGCTTGTTGCCTCCTCCCTCCCCGCCCCCACCCTGCACGGGAGCCCCGTAGCCCGTTTGGGCTACGTGGCAGGAGTCTCGGCCGCGTGTGACTGTGTGTCGCTGTGCCCCTCAGCGCAAGTGGAAACCCCGTTCTACGCGGAGTGGTGGTTCCTCCTGGTGGTGGCGCTGTCGCTCCTGATCGTCCTGCTGCTGGTGGTGTTCGCCCTGGTCTTGCACGGGCAGAATAAGAGATACAAGAGCTGCAGCACAGGTGAGGCGGCTGCCTTGTCCCCCCGCCACATCTCTCCGGGGTCGTGGGGCCAGCATCCCCTGGCATCCCCTCTGCCTGCGGATGAGAGCACAGGCGTAGCAGGGTTCCTTTGGGAGGCGGCGGGGTGCGGCACACAGGCGCCCAGGGCTCGGGGGCCCGGGTTCCAGCCCTGGCTCTGCCCGCCGTCTGCCCGGTGTCCTGTCGGCATTTGGGCCCTTTTGGCCTCCCTGACCCCATTCTCTCCATGAGCACCACTGCCCAGATGCCACAGTATTTCTGACTATGGTATGTAAAGCGTTAAACAGATGAACCCCCAGACTGGTCAGGGTCATGGCAATGAGGAGCTGGGCACGTCTTCGAGTGTCGGTGTGGCTCCTGGAGCCGCAAATGGAAACAAGGTGTGGGGTGTGGCCAGAGAGGGGGCACTTCGCACCTCGCCTCACACCCCGCGTCCCAACGCCGCGTCCTCTGCCACCCCACTCACCGCTGCATCCCCAGCAGAAGCTCCTGGCGTACGGAAGGTTCTCCGTAAGTGTTTGTCGCTGAGCGGGTCACCCCTGTCACAGAGATGGACACACAAACACGGGGCAAAGCCGGACTCCATTTACAGGAAGGTCCGGAGCCACCAAGATGAGTGGGAGTTTCTAGAAGACAGAATAGTGGCTGCCTGTTGGCAGAGAAGTGTAACAGAGAAGGTCGGTGAGGGATCCCCTGGGGTTCTGTGTCTCTATGCCCATGCTGGTTATACATGTAACACAAAAAAGTCACTCTGGACGCCTCAGATTAGTAGACTTTATGGACTTATTCTCCACGATTGTTTTTTACCTTCTGCTACTAACCAATGAGACCTGTCTTTGCACAACGGGCTGCCCTCTGTACGGCAGTCTGTCCCCTCACTGCTGTAGCCGGGCCAACAATGTGACCAGCCCTCTGGTGTCACCCCGTAGCGAGAGCCCTTCCCCCCATCCCCCTGCCTTTGCTCCCTAAGGCAGTCCCCTGGGGCGGCTCTCCTGCAGCCCAGCCCGCCGTGAGCCCTCGGGGCCGAGGGCCTGGACTGAGCAGTCCCCCGGCCTCAGCCTCCCAGTTCCATCCGTCGCTGCCCCGAATGGGCTAACCAAACCAGGCGCCTCACCATTTGCTTTCCTACTGTTAAGCAATTCATCCCTCCAAGAAAGGATTTATTTTTTTCTGTATAAATTCACTTCTAACAAGTGTTCGTAAATCAGATTTTATTCCTATGGGATTTACTGTGTATGAATGGCATGTCATTTTATTGAGTTAATGCTATTACAGGATCCTGTGTCTGGCACATAGAAAATCTCCCCACTTTTCACTCTCTTTCCGCGTCTGGAAAACAGCCCCGAAAAGACATCTGACCTGCAGCTTCTGATACTCAGCCTCACCTTGGAGTATTAATTTAACAGCATAATTGAAGCCTAGAAAAAAAATACGTGTCTCCTTGAATGTCTGCCTTCGTGCCAGGAGACACGCAGACCCTGAACCTTCCCCGTTCCAGCCCCGGCAGCCCCCCTCTCCCACCGCCCTCGCTGGATTTCCTTTCCAATATTGCTTTTTACCTGCCACCCGCTCATCAGCCAGCCCCCAGCCCCCAGCCCCCAGCAAGCCGGCCCACCACATGCAGGCCTGTGTTCTGCTGGCTCTTCCCGCCGCAGGCGCTGGCGCGGTCCGGCCCCTCGGGAAGGGGGTGCGGGGCGCTGGTTCGAAGCAGAGAGGGCGCCATGGGGGTTTTAACAAACCTGGAACGGGCTCCTGTCCCGGAGGCTAGGACAAGAGGCTAGGACAGCGGGAGAAAAACAGGTGGGATCCGTGCTTCTGAGGGTTGTGGTCTAGCCAGGGGAGACAGAAGGCGGACAATAAGGAGCACACAGTGAAAAATGGTGCTGCTGGTGCTGAGCACCACGGGGGAAGCTCTGCAGATTTCTGGGAGAGGATGAGTGGGGGGAGGGGAGGAGGTGGAGGAGGTGGAGGAGGAGGAGAAAGTGGAGGAGGAGAAAGAGGAGCAGGAGGAGATGGAGGAGGAGGAAGTGGAGGTGAAGGGGGAGGAGGGGGAGGAGTGGTTGCTGTCTCCATGGTCTGAAAGATTCTCTCTGGTCTGGGGACGCTCCAGCTGTGAGCTGAAGGAAGTGGACTGTGCTCCAGGAGGACTCGGGGGAAGGGGGCAGACAGCCCTGAGGACAGGAAGACAGGAGACCCTCGGCGTCTCCGGTGGTTTCTCACAACCTCACAGTTAATCGTCTGGATCTGCCGGGATAGTTTAGGATATGTTTTCATATGTATTTATAAACTTACTTTTTTAAGTGATTTTTAGCATATTGACAGATATGCACAGTCCTCAGCACAGCCAATTCTAGAACATTGTCACCACCCCAGAAAGACACCGTGTCCCCTGCACCATCACCCCTTGCAAATCTGCTTTCTACATACTGTTTTATTACATGGTCATGAGGTTTTTATTTTGAAATGTATAAAATATTTAATTTCTCAACTTGAAAAAAAAAAAAAGCTCACGCATTTCCTGGGCTCCTCCATCAGCTACTGATGGGAACGCTGGTGTTTGGTGTCAGGCAAAACCAGCACGGTGGCGCTCCCCGAGCTGTAACGAATATGCTGCCTCCCTCCACACGAGCCTCCGGCAGCCCTGCACGCCTGGGACATACCTGTGGCCGGGAGCTGCCGTGAGCCCGTCACCACAGCACCTGCACCCGTTCTTCCGTCCCGGCTTAGGGAAGAGCATCTCCAACATGGAAGAGACTGTGACCCTGGACAACGGTGGGTTTGCCGCCCTGGAGCTCAACAGCCGCCACCTCAATGTCAAGAACACCTTCTCAAAGAAGAACGGGACCAGGTAGGGATGCAGCAGCCATAACCTGCCCAACTGTCTGAACCAGCCTGGGGGAGAGGGGTGTGCTGGCCACGGGCATGTTGCCGTGCCCAGGGGTTCCCCCCAGAACCCAGCAGGGCAGCGGTGAGTCTAGCAGGGCACAGATGGCAGGGGGCTCCTTCCTCCCATTCCAGAGATACAAAAGGAAGGCCTTTCTCGGGAGTGGAGGGGTGTGATCTGGAGAGGCCAAGTGCCCACAGGCTCGCTGAGCGATCGGGGGTCTCTGCCTCTCGGGCACCCCGTGTGGCAGGCGGGTGCTGGCAGGATGGACATCCGCCCGTCACAACAGGGCAGCGGCCAGGGGGCAGGTCAGGAGGCCCCGGGGAGGTGTCTGCGGCCCAGAATCTGGCTGAGCCCTCGCCCGTGCCCTGGGCGGCGTCCTGTCCTAGGTCCCCACCCCGGCCCAGCCCCGGCGGCCTGCACTACTCAGATGAGGACATCTGCAACAAATACAACAGCGCCGTGCTGACCGAGAGCACAAACCTCAAGGAGAAGTCGGTGGACGCTTCGGAATCGGAGGTCAGTGCCCGCGGCCGCTGTCCCCACCTCTGGGCTGGGCCCTCTGCCTTCCCGAGGTGCTGCCTCCCTGGCCCGCACTGAGTCTCGGGGCTGCAGGGCCGGGGGCAGATGACTCCTTTTTACTGATGAGGAAAATACGTGCTGGGCTCCTTCAGGCTTGGAGGGAGCTCTGGGGTCAGTACCTCGCCCAGTGGCTTCCGATCCCAAAGCCAGTTCACTTTGTGTCTGGCTTCCAAAACTGAACTGTGTTTTCCGGTGGGGACCGTAGAACCTGGCCTCTAGACCCTGGCCCGAGGGGCGGACGGTCTGAGCCTGCAAAACCCCCACAACCTGGGACCCCGCATCCGCCCCACTTCTTTGTGCTGAAGCCGATTGAGCCACCGCCGTTCTGGGACAGTTACAGGGTCTCTGTCCTCCCTGAGTGGATGCACGAGGGGGATCTTGCCCTCGAGGGGGTGACCCGACCCCCGGGACCCGTGGGCCTGCACGTGTGAGGCCGCCTGCGTGTCCGAGCGGTCGCCCGTGCATCCGAGCGCGCGGGTGCGAGGCCGCCTTCCGGGAGCAGGCAGGGAGGAAGCCATCCGGAGAGGAGGCCGCCGTGGGAGGCTCAGCCTTCCCCGTCCCCCGGAAGTGCCTCTCTGCACAAGCGCGCTGCCTCAGTGTGACACTCAGGAGCAACACCAGCCTCTGCGTGCCTCCCTCTCGGTCCTGAATGTCTTTCTAGACCTGCCCCGTGCTGAGAGGCAGGAAAGTCACCAAGCCATTAGCTCGATGGGTCGGCCTGCCCCACCTCTTGACATTCATACTCTAAATCAATATTTAATCTAAAATAAGTCCCACCTTCATTTGGACCTGAATTCAGGCCTTATTCAGCCCCGAGGCTCAATAAAATGGCTTCTTGTAAATTGTGGTTTGTGCCTGAGTCTGGGTGAGACGGACAGCAGGTGGCTGTCACAGGGGTTTCTTGTTTGCAGAGGACGCAGGCGCCTGTCTGTGCCGTCGGCCTGGGCGCGGCGGGGTTACATCTGTCTAAAATCCAGCGCTCACAAGCGAAATGCTGCAAAATTGACCTGCATTTCTGTGAGAAGGAAATAGCAGCCTTTGTGTGGGTTTTTCTAGCTGTTTGCACCAAAAGCAAGACGTGGGGCCCTGCGTGTGCCGGCAATTCAGGGACACGTGTGCATGGCCCCTGCCGGGCATCTGTCCTCAGTTCTCGGCCAGCACGCGTTAGCCCTGTGGGTGGACCGAGTAGCGGTTCCAGGGGGTGTAGGCAGCACCTGAGCACCTACTATGGGCGGGCACACTCTTTCCCTTTTTAGTTAGGTTATTAGTTTTTTAAACATTTTATTTATATTTGAGAAAGAGCGGGGGCGGGGCAGGCGTAGGAGAGAGGGACGTGGGATTCACACTGAGCCCTGTGGGGCTGTTGTTGTGACCCCCATACCACAGAGGACAAAGCCAAACCGTACAGAAGGTTCTCCGTCTTCCTGGACGGGCGCTGGTGGGGTGTGCTTGAGAGGCAGACCTGAGCGCAGGGCTCCCGGCGCCATCCCCCCGCGGGTCTGCCGCACAGAGCTGCGCCGTCCCAGCCCCATGCCTGTGGCTGCACCTGTGAGGGGCCTGCCTCCCTCTCCCTCGGCAAGCAGTGTGCCAGGAGCAGGCAAGCAGCGCCTGTTCCCACAGACGCTTCTCGTGGTTCTTCATGCTTTCTGGGTCACAGGCTCTATCAGGAAGCTGATGAGAGGTGTGGATGCTCTATGTATGTGCAGAATTTCTCCTAGGATCTGGGGTCCAGGCCCCCAAGAAGCTCTCACAGTCGCCTCTAGCTGAGGTCCCGGGGAGTCCAGGCAAGAACTCGCTTCCCTGGGCCCAGTCTGCTCCTGGGCCCTTGGGGAGACACGGTGAGGCCCACCTTTTTCCCAGAGTTCTTATCTTTCTAATCTTGCTAGGTCCTGTCTTTGAACCTTATGGATTTGGGAGACTTGTAAGCACCAGATACTCACAGGGCCCCAGCAGAGGGACCTGGGGACTTCTGTCATCTTGGAAACACCAGCTCAGATGGGAGAGTTTGTGAACCACATGTATTAAACAGCTTGATTGAGATACAATCCATGTGAACTATATCCAAGGTTCACTCACTTGGAACCTTGGTTATTTAGGAATATGTTTTTAATTTCCTCTTATTTGTGAATTTCCCAAATGACCTTCTGTTATTGAATTTTTTTTTAAATTTTATTCCATTGTGGTGCAGGAACATGCTTTGTTTCAATCCCTTTAAATTTGTTGAGTCTTGTTTTGTGGTCTGTGCCAGAATAATGTTCCATCTTCACTCGAAAGAAAACGTGTCGCTCTGCAGTGTGTAGAGTGCTCTGGACATGTCCGTTCGGGCTGCTGACTAGGTGTGGTGGGCGTCACCTGGATTCCTGATCCCCTGCCATCCACTAATGTACTCACGTCTCCAACTATTACTGTTGAACTCGATTTCTAGCCCCATTCAGCCAGTTTAATTTTGTGTATTTCAGTAGCTCTGTTTTCAGGTAGATGGATGTTTATGAGAGCTGTGTCATGTAGATGAATTGGCCCTTTCATCAGTATAGCGTGGCCCTCTTTGTCTCTGGTCACAATTTTACCTTCACGGTTATTTTGTCTCATACTAGTCAGCCACTCCAGAACTCTTTTGGTTATAGCTGACATTTTATGTTATTTCCACTCTTGTACTTTCGACCTATTTGTATCTTTGAATCTAGAATGTATCTCTTAGAGTAGCATAGAGCGGGAGTGGTTTCTCCTTCTGCCAATCTCTGCCTTTTGAATAGATTGTTTAATCCATTCACATTTAATGTAATTATCACCAAAGTAGAATTTACACCTGCCATTTTGATATTTGTCTTTTATATGTCTCATGTCTTTATGCCTCTTTTTCCCCCATGTAATTTCTTCTTTTATAAGTGAAAATTTTCCAGTGTACCATTTTAATTCTCATTTTGCTTTTACTCTATTTTTTTTGGTGATTGCTCTAGTATTGACATTTACTTAAGATTTATACTAAATCTCAGTGAGGTATAGAAACTTTATTCCTATATAGCTTTCTGGCCTCCTCCCCTTTCTGTGCTATTATTATACATGATATGTTTACATATCCATAATGTTACAAACTCAAGGATGCATTTTTATAGTTACTACTTTACAGAACTATATACATCTTTCAAGGAAGTTGAAGGGAAAGGAAAGCAAATGTATGTCTGGAGTTTACCATTTTGCCCTTCTTGTATACTTCTTCATTTCTTCCCACAGATTCAAGGTACCATTGGGTGTCATTTCTTCACTCAGGGTTCTCCTTTGTGCTGTGTGTTAAATATATCACATTTCTGGCACACCTGGGGGACTCAGTCGGTTAAGCGTCCAACTACAACTCAGGTCATGATCTCACAATTTGTGAGTTCGAGCCCCGCATCGGGCTCTGTGCTGACAGCTCAGAGCCTGGAGCCTGCTTCGGATTCTGTGTCTCCCTCTCTCTCTCTCTGCCCCTGCACCACTCACACTCGACTCGTCTCTCTCTCTCTCTCTCTCTCTCTCTCTCTCTCTCTCTTAAAAAAATAGTAAAAATTTTTGAATTAAAAAATGGTCGCATTTCTATACATCATAGGTCCAAAAATACAATGATACACATATTTTGTGCAATTGCTTTTTAATTCCGATAAGAGAAGAAAGATGCTGTTTGTTGTGATTACCCATGTGTGATCATGTTGGTCACTACCTTCTGTCTTTTCCTAGGAATTTACACTTCTGCTTGTGTCCCCTGCTTTCAACCTGACAGTCTTTGCGTAGTATATCTTGTAAGGCAGGCTGGATAGCGATGAATTTTCCTGCCTCTGCTTCTCTCGGGATACCTTTATTTTACCTTCATTTTTTAGGGTACTTCTGCTGAACAGAAGATCCTTGCCTGGCAGTTTTTATCCAACGCTTTGAATACACGGTCCCATTGCTTTCTGTCTGTAAGCTTTTCTTTCTGATTAGAAGCCAACTCTTAATATTACTCGAATTCCCTTGTCCATGATTTCAGGAATTTCTCTCTTTGTCTTTTTGACTGTGAGGTGTCTGCGTGTGGATTTACCTGGTGTTTATAGAGCTTTTCAGTGTATAGATTAATGCTTTTGATCCAATCCGAGAAGTTGTAAGCTATTTCTCTCCCTATGTTTTCTGCCTCTTTCTCCTTTCATCCTGGTGCTGTCATGATGGCCTCATGTGTGGGTGTCCTCAGACTTGTCCTGCAAATATCAGGTGCTCTTGCCTTTCGTTACTGTTCTTCTTCTTCGTGTCTGTTCATGCTTTTTCCTCTCTTTATCAAATTGCATAACCTCTGGAGATACCTCCACATGCCCTGACTGCTCTGCCCGATCCGGCATACTGTGGGGCACCTCTAGTGAATTGTTTTGGCTCTTGTATTTTTCAGTGCCCAAACCTCTTACTTGGCTCTTTTTTTCTCTACTGATATGTTCTACTTGGTGCAGTTTTATCATCTTCTTCCGTTCTTTAAACATAGCTTCCTTTAGTTCTGTGAATATATTGTAATAGCTTTTGGTTTTTTTATTTGTTTTTTAATGTTTATTTTTGAGAGAGAGAGTCAGATCATGAGTAGGGAGAGGGGCAGGGGGCGGGAGAGACACAGAATCCAAGCAGGCCAGGCTCTGAGCTGTCAGCACAGAGCCCGACGCGGGGCCCGAACTCACAAACTGTGAGATCATGACCTGAGCCAGAGTTGGACGCTTAACTGACTGAGCCTCCCAGGCGCCCCTGTGATAGCTTCTTTCAAAGCCTTTGTCTCCCAACACTCAGGCCTCCTCAGAAGCTGCCTGCTCTTTGCCACATACTGTCCTGTGTTTTTTGCAAACAGTTCACTTTTGTTAATATATTGTACCACCTGTGACTACGGATCTCCTCCACCTAAGGACCCTTCTTGTCGTTGGCTTATTTATTATCTAGTGCATTGGCTGGACGAGTTCAGTGGGAGACTGTTCCCCCACGGGTGGATTCTCGGATGCCGCTCCTGACAAGCACAGTCTTGGGAGCACATTCAGGACCCCTGAATACCAGGGCTGACGATGGTCCCAGCCAGGCTCTCTTGTCTCTTTTTGTCACCGCCCCCCCATTAAGATTCTGGATGGCCTACCGCTATTGGTATCACACCCAGCTCTTAACCTCACCGCTTGCTTGCTCACTTGTTTCTCACGGTGCCCTGCGCTACCTTATTGCGTAGCTCGGTCCAGTTAAAGTGCAGCCCCTTTGCAGCGGCAAGATGTTGTCAATCTGAATTTTGCTCTGACCCCAAGGAGGTTCTGCTTGGCTCACTCTTTCCCTGGTTCTCTCTGTTAAACTTGTAGCTGGTTTACTGGTTTGCTTGTCACCATCACAGAACTACCAGCTCCCTCTTACTTTCTTACTTGGAAGGATTCCCCTGTTTTCAACAATGCCCTCAGGCATGCTCTGTTCCAGTCCAAGCCGTCCCCTTTAGGAGAGTCGAGTCTCTCTATCCCAATGGGCTGTTTCTCTCTGCTGTGCAGGACTTCTGCGTCACAGCACCATATCTGGGGTAGGGACAGTGGCCCTCTTCTCCCATAATGACACACCTGCGGTACAAGTAGGCACTGGGTGGAGTGAGAGTCCCTGATCTCTGGGCGTGCCCCCCCACCCCCCGTCAAACTTCCCTCCGAGCTGGCTGAGGCAGGGGCTGTTGGGGCTCAGCATTCTCAACCTACCACAGGTGGTGTAGACCACCTGGCCTGCGGTGAAGACAGAGTGAGGGAAGGGAACCCAGTTCTCCTGGCCATACCTGCCAGGGGTAGAGCTCCTGTCACCCTGAGCTGGGGCATCAGAGGCGTGGGTGACGCAGGTCACGGCTCAAGTGCCTCCGACTCTTGCTGCTCTTAGTGGAGTAAATCTCTCTGCATTTGCTGCGTGTCCTGACCACCGTGCCCGGAGACTTTAAATGCCTCTTTATGAAATAACTTTCTCCAGTTAAATCATTGTCTCACTAGCTCCTCACCGGACATTCTGGAAACACCGTCTGCCTTTGTAATGGATGGTTCTGATATTCCGAGGGGAGAATGGGCTAAGAGTCCTAAATATGGTGATGATTTCTGGCCTGGTCCTGTAACCCCAAATTCACAGGAATAGAGTCAGATTGCTGAAGTGTAGACAGAGCCCTAAGAGAGATGAGCAAGGGCCCCAGAGAGAGCAGCCCCGGCGTGGGCAGCAAGAGAATGCACCACTCGCACCTGTTTCAAATGGGACTGCCTAATACGTGACTAGCATGTGCATTTAGATTTCAGATTTTTTTTTAGTTTTCTAATGTTTATTCACTTTTGAGAGAGACACAAACAAAGCACGAGTGGGGGAGGGGTAGAGGGAGAGGGAGACACAGAATCTAAATCAGGTTCTGGGCTCTGAGCTGTTAGCACAGAGCCTGACGTGGGGCTCGAACCCATGAACTGCTAGATCATGACCTGAGGTGACGTCGGATGCTTAACTGACTGAGCCACCTGGGCACCCCATGCATTTAGATTTCAGATTTTGTTTAATTTTTTTTAACATGTATTTATTATTGAGAGACAGAGAGAGACAGAGCATGAGCTGGGCAAGGGCAGAAAGAGGGGGAGACACAGAATCTGAAGCAGGCTCCAGGCTCGGAGCTGTCAGCACAGAGCCTGACGTGGGGCCTGAACTCACAAACTGTGAGATCATGACCTGAGCCGAAGTCAGATGCTTGACCGACTTAGCCACCCAGGCGCCCCTAGATTTCTGATATTAATGCTCCCTACCAGAGGCAGCTTCTGGGTTTAAATACATTGTACACTGAGATGTCAGGTGTGAAGAGGAAGACACGTCCTTGGCCCTGGGCTTAGTCAGTGGTTGGATGTGCAGCGGGGCTCAGGGGCGCGGGGGGTAATGCCCTCCCTCCTGGCCCACCCCCCTCTCCAGAGTCCTGGGAAGGAAGGAGACAAACCCCCCTTGATCTTTGCTGGAAGAACTCTTCCACGAGGCTAATATTTCACTGTGAAAGCAGCGATGCCGTCCTTTTCTCCCCAGGGTATTTTTAACCGTTTTCAGAAATACTGCCTCAAGTGGAAATGCTGTGAATGGGCTCATGGCAGCACAAGAACCTGGTCAGAGGCACTCTGAGTCAGGCCATCGGTGTCGCGGGGCACGTTCCGCGGTCCTTTGTCCCTCCCGGGTTCCGGATGAGAGGGTTTGTCTTTCCCACAGGACCGCTGCTCAAGTCACAGTATAAAATCCGTTCCCCAGATCCCAAGGAGCGCTTCTCAGAATCCTTCCCGCTCCATCCTAGACCAGCCCCCTCGCACCTAACTAATTCCCTCATATTATTTGGCTCTTTTGTCTTGCACATAGAATACCGAAAGTGTTGAGATCCTCTGTCTCAGCAGCTTGTCAGGCGTCCGCGCACTGTTAGGAACCGCCACCAAGCCAGTCACCTGTTGTCCTTCTGTGGTTTCCGGGGAAACCAACACACATCGCTACTTCGTATCACATAGGAAACTTAAAGACAAAAAAAGGACCCTGCAACATTGCCTTTTCGTCAGTAATTCTAACTCGCTAAAATACATACCCATTAAAAAATAATAATGTCACATAAACAATAAATCGAGCAGGCAGCAGGGGGAAGGATGGCATTTTAAGTGGCTGCTCTCTGGTGGAGGTAGTGGGGAGGGCTGAGCAGGCACCAGGAGGCTGCGTGTGTGTGTCACGTGACCCCCCAGTCTTGGGCTCCTGCCTCTCCAGTCTCTCTGCAAGATGGTCTTAACCTCTCCCAGCGGCTCTTGGCTGGGTCTCTGGGCCCTGCCCGCTCAGGGCTCACAGCTGCCTGGCTTCCATGCCTAAAGAGCCGTCTTCTTCCAGGTGGAGCATAAAGAGTCCCAGGGAGGATTCTGATTGGCTCAGCTTAAGTTACATGTATACCCACTAGCCCGTTACTGTTTAAGGGGTGAGGAGGAGCCATTCAGCCCACGTGACAAGGAAAGGCTGAGAAGGATCACTTCCTGAAGTTCGTTCAGGAAGGGCCATGCCCAGACATGAACCCTGGCACATCACCGTGAGCTAGACAGCTCCCCCCAGGGCCCCTCTTAGCACCCACGTGTCCCAGAGCCCTCTCTCCATACTGCAGCACCTTTAGGTCCGTGGCTGAGAAAATACAGAATGTTGTAGCAGCTGAACACACGTCCCGTGAAGTTGTACAGCCCGCCACGTAAGCACACACCCTGCGGTGGACCCGGGATGCATCAGTCTCTGAGCCGGGCTAGACGCGCCTATAGAAGGGCTGCCTCCTGCAGGAACTCAGGAGTCCCTTCTAGACCAGACTGCCACCCCACCCCACCCCCGTGCCACTTGGCCACTGTGAGCCCGGCTTCTCCAAACAGCTGCAGGAGGAGGGGTGGCAAGGGTGGGGGACCAGGCAGGGGTAGCAAGAAGAGACAGAAGGGCCCAAAGGGTCACCACCTGGGTGCTAGACAGGTCTGCCAACGCGGAACCGCCAGCACAGGTGACTTCTGCACGTGGTGATGCCCCCCGACCCAGAGACCTGACAGAAGACCCACCGAATGAAGTTTCTGTCTACCCTTTTATACCGCTGTGCCTCACGGTGCCCCGAAGTGTTACTAACAAGGCTTTATTTCTGCCACCTTCAGCTGTGATGCCAGCGCCAGGTGTGGGCCGGCACTGTCCCCGGCCAGCGGGACCCTGAGCAGGCCGCTTGCTGGCGTGCATCTCACAGAGTGAGGAGGCTGAATCGAATCGCCCTTTCTTGCATTTTTCCTCTTACACGCGTCCTTCATGGCGGAGACGGACGGTGCACGGGGCAGCCCGAGCACCGCGGGCGGGGTACAGGGCAAAGAGGGTGAAAATCTTGAATCTCACATTTAGTCTTCGGACAACCTGCCCCCTGACCCCGGTTCGTGAAGCCTGGGACTAACCTGCCGTCCTCAAGCCTGAGCGTCCTGTGACTTTCTCGAGAGGAGCACACCCCCGACGTATCTCGACCTGAGCTCTTTTCTCCGAAGTCAGGAACGTAGGACCAAGATATGGGTGTCTGCAAAAGGGGCAGACCCACCTCAGGGACCGGTAACAGATTCCGCCAGCTCCCCTCACGTGACCCTTGTCGCTCCTGCCTGTCTCGGTTTACGTGGAGCTGCCTCGGAAGCCCCTCGAGTCCTCTGGAAAACAGATGAAGAATAACCCTTAGCCGCCAGAAATATGGGTGCCCTGTTTCTCAACCTGCACCCCCAGGGCAGATATACTCAAGAATTCGCGTTTCTCCGGCGTGGGAATACATCGTAATGTGCCGGGCCGCAATCCGTGATCAAGCACGTTTGGATTTCTGCAGAAAACCTAAGAACGTTCACACTACATAGTTTCCCATCAGTCAGTGCAGCTCAGAGTCAGCTCCGAATTAGCTTAACACAGGTTAGGCTTTGCCCCCAGGTGCGTCACAAAAACGGCTTTTGATTTTCAGAGCACAGAGGGTTTGGGGGGTGTGAGTCGCGTCAACGCAGAGAACCAGCTCCAAGCCAGCAGGGGCCCCCGGCCCACAAGCCGCCCCCTCGGCTCCCAGCCCTCTGGGGACGCTGGCCGGCTGGCCTGTCTCTCTGAGCCTCTTTCTTCATCCATAAAATAGGAATAAAAATCCCCCATCAAGGTCACTGTGTGGTTTCCAGAACTCTGCGGGGGGTTAACCTGTATGTAGTCGCGTCCCTGCTCTCAGGTCTGTGGCCTGTTGTCACCCTTACCACCCGGTTATGGAGGAGCTGGGTGTTCCCTGCATCGCCGGCCATGTTGGGAGGGGACAGTCCTCAGACCCTCATTTGTAGGAGCCCTGACTCAGCACAAAGCGGAGGGACCACAGATGCGTTCAGCTGCTGACAGCCGATTGTCCCACGACATACATGCCCTGAGAAGTCCCAAATCTGTGACTTACTGATACTTTCCCGAAAATGTTCCAGGGAGAGCCCGAGTTTCAAGTCTGTGTCTGGAAAATCCCAACGGTCTGCGGCTCCCCCCGGGGCCACAAGGGGCTTCACAGCCTAGATGTCACCTGCTCTTACAGGCAGACAGGACACAGTCCCCGGATCGCGTGTGATGTGGGCCACTTGTTCCCCGTCAGATGAGGGGCAGTGACTCAGAGCCCCAAGGGGCCCTCTGCCTTTCCTGAGTCTCCATACAGATGACACATGACAGGAGTCCTGCCCTCACTCCAGCCGGGCCACTGACAGGAACCCCTCCAGAGCGTCTGAGGACCGCACACTCCCAGGCCCTCCCCCAGGCCCACTGGTCAAGACGGCAGGAAGCCTTCCCCAGCCTGTGCTCTCCCAAAGCCCCCCTGCTGATTCTGAGGCAGCATCTGAGGGCGTCCCATCCCCATTCCAGACAGGCCCAGAGCGTCGGGGTGGAGGCCAGGTGAGGCACCTCAGGGAGGCTTTACCCAGCCACAGGCTCCTGTCTTGGCCTCGAACTTGAAAGGCTGGTCGGACTCATGTCTGTAGACCCATATTTGGTGTTTTCAAGGTGTCCCCTGCTAGGTTCGCAGTGGGGCAGGTGGGGACCTGCCATGTTTTCTGGGTACGGGGAGGAGGCGTCTCTGTGTGGGGCCCAGCGACACAGCCGGCCAGCCTGTGGGCAGGCAGCAGGGCTTTCCGGGGGCACGCAGGCACCCCGGGGGCAGGGACGGCAGGGCCTCCCCCATCTTGGGAAAACGGCCTCCACTGTCTCTGTTAACATTGCTTCCAGGGTCTTCACATCAATCCCCAAACCATGAAACAGGGTCTTGGCTTTAAGAACATGAATGTAGACACGATGTGGGCTGCATGTTCTCAATGGAAACTACGGATTTATGTTATTATAAAGACGGGGGAAAAACCGCTTGGACTGGCTTTCACGCATCGACTGGGCTGGCTCTTGTGTGCTGTGAGGGGAGGGGTCAGCCTCTCAGAGCCTGGGGCGGAGGGTGACGGCCACCGCAGACATCGCGGCTCACGAGGGCCCATTTCCTCAGTAGTCTCCCCACAGAGGTCTGCACAGATGTGACACCACACGGACATTTGTATCCCCTGGAAGACACCCTTCCTCACCTCCACGGGTGCCCAGGGCCAGCTCCCTTCAGTCTGGGGCAGCCTACACCGTAGTCCTGGGCAAGCTGAGGACCCTGGACCATTCTTACCCCTGCTCCCATGCAGAGCTCGGCCCTGGGAGGGCACAGCACATCCCCTTGAGGCGGTGTAGATCTCTCTTGGGGCAGAGGATGAAGTGTAGACCTGTCGTGGGGCAGGAGTGCAGTATGGGCCCTTCCTGGGACCTGTCCCCTCCTGGGACAGGCTCACGCACCCTGAGGGTCAGGTGCACCCCTGATTCACTGCAGTGGAGGTGCTGCGCTCAGGCAGGGGAGGGGCATACCTTGTGTGGAGCATGGGATGGCATGGGGGTGGGGATGGGGAAGAGGGTGGGAAATGGTGGATTCAAACCATCTCGCTTTGGGTGGCTGATCCTGCCTCCTGGCCACTCCCTGCTTCCGGCTCAACCCCCCTGCCTGCGGCCACCCTCCCCCTGTGGCTGCCTTACTCCGTCCCCTCACCCATGCCCACCCTCTACTGTGGCTGATCTGCCCCCTCCCCCATGCCCACCCTTGCCCATGGCTAACCTCCCCCTTCCCCATGCCCACCCTCCCTGGTGCCCACCCCCTTCTGGGCCCCCACTGCCACCCAAGGCCCACTCACGTCTGGCTGTCTCCGCAGGGCACCGACTCCGAGTCTGAGGACGCACCCCCCCAGCACTCCTTCGTCAACCACTACATGAGCGACCCCGCCTACTACAACTCATGGAAGCGGCGCGCCCCGCACAGGTACGAGGCGGTGGCGGGCGGCGAGCCCGGGCCGCACCTGCACACGGTGGTCACCACGCAGAGCGCCGTGTTCACGCCCGCGGGCCCCGGCGCCCGGACTCCGCTCACCGGCTTCTCCTCCTTCGTGTGACGGCCATGGCGGGGCCTCCTCGCACCTTCCTGCCTCCTTTTGTTAAGACAATCAACTCCCGTAACTGAGCTCGAGCTTTTGTTCCAACCAGAATTCTGATAAGTGATGATTTTACCTACTTGTGAACACTAGATTTCAATTAGAAAGGTTTTTTTAATGGCTTTTTGTAACATCGCTGCAAGAAGCAGGTTTCCTTGTTTCCTTTTCTTTTTACGAGAAGGTGTATTTCGGTGGTGCAATGGCGGGAAGACCCCAGACCCCTCCACGTCCTGGGTTTCTGCGTCCACACGCCATGTAGGGAGGCTGCTGGGAGGAGGAGGAGCGGGGGTCAAGTGAGATGCGTGCCCACGTCCAGGCCACTCCTTCCTCTTCTCTACCTCCCGTGCCTCCGGAGAACCAGCTGCCCCCTGGCTCTGCACAGGGACACGTCCCGGCCGGGTCCCCCTGGCTCGCTCCGAGAGTCTGCAGAGCAGGTGTGCCCTGGGCTCAGCGCTCCTCAGCCCGACTGCATCTATCTCTGAAATCTTCTCACTCCGAGGTTTCTAGGCGAGGAGTCAGCCTTCAGGCTCCTGGTAAGGGGGCACTAGATTCCATGGCAGGGTCCTCTGGCCCAGTGACAGCTCAGTGCTTGCACCCCTGCGTCTGTCCAGTGGTGACCCCCCCGGGCTCCTTCCTTCCTTTTCTTTCCTCGCCAACGGTGCAGAGCAGGGATTCCCGCTTCCAGCCCCACCCCCGGCCCCCAAGGCCGCAGGTGCGTGCGGGGCGCCCTCTCTTGGCCAGCGGGCTCCTTCCTACGAACAAGGACCACGGCCCACCCCGAGATCCCAGAGAGAGCGGGACGGCGCTTCCAGAATTGCTCGTTGTGTCAGAGGCGTGCGCTGTTAACCAGAGAATTTTTTAAATCTTTTTATCTTTTTTTAAAATACGTCACATGAAATGAATGAGTCTCTGCTGTCTCCAGGTGCCTTTTTATTCATTGTTTAGCTTTGTACGTGAGCAAGACGGAAAGCGTCAGCGTCTACAAATTAAGTGAAACAGCTCTGAGAACACTGGGCCCCGAATCGCCGCCTCGCCGCCAGGCTCCAGCGCCCGCAGGCCCTGTCCGTCCTCCCAGGGCAGCGCCCCAGCCCCCGGCCTCCCTGTCCTGCCCGCTGCCCTGAGGGCCCGTGCCGCTGTCCCTGCCCCAGCCCAGCCCAGCCCAGCCCAGCGTTCAGCCTTAACAGGTTTCCTGGAAACTTTTTCTTTTTCCCCTTTGCTACTTTGGTTTTCTTTTTTTTTTTTTTTTTGGCTACATGAAAATAGCATGAACTGCTTTGAAAATTCAAGAGCCCGTAGCATCGCTCTGGCTTCGGCCGTCGCACTGTTCCTGCACGTGTGGTGGCCAAGCTGGCCGAGGAGCTGGCGGCCAAACCCCCAGGCCAGAGCCACGGCCCAGGTGCTGGTAGCATGCCCCCAGAGCTCCAAGAGGGCCCCACATCCCCGCCTCGCCAGCAGGAGGGGGCCCACGGCAGCGCACAGCCACTCTGCCGACCCCCCCCCCCCCGCCCCAGGGAGCAGGGGCGACCTGCCCGTGCCCTGAGGGTGGGGAAGCTGGTCCTGGTGTGGAGCATGTGGTGTCTCCTCGGCTCTAGTCGGTCTGCCCTTCGAGGGGCGCCTGCTTTCTGGGCAGCCGCCGGGGCCCCAAGAGGCCAAGGAGAGTTTTGTGTCGGGTGAAAAGCCCGTTTTCAGTTTTTCCAAAAATTGGCAGTGTGGAAAGGTTCTTCTCTCTCTCCTTCTCTCTCTCCCGCTCCCCTCCTTATTCCTCCCCCACTTCCTTCTCTCCTTCCTGCCTTCTTTTTCCGAGTGGAGGCAGAAATAATCTAAACCAAAAATCCTAGATGCTCTGTCCAAAGCCACTTCTGTGTGAGAATCACCGCCAACAGTTAACCAGACAGGACGCACTCTGGGGCTCGGAGCCTGGCTCCGTCCCTTGTTTCCAGGCCAGCCTGTAAAGGGGACAAGAGCCCGTGCAAGAGGCTGTAGGCTGAACTTGGAAGACAGACAGATGGCCGGTGGAGAACATGGACGGACTCCGCCTGCCGTGCACTTCCGGCTCTAAGCCGTATGGGCTTCGCTTTCAATGCTGCGGGAGGTGTTGTCACGTCTTAGAATGAGGCTTGAGGTGTGCTCTTTGCTTTGGGTTTTTGAGACAATGTGAAGCTTTTTTTCAGGTTCATTATAGTTCTTGTCCTTCCTCTGCTTTTACTGAACTTCTTTTGTGTGGGATCGCCGGTCTGAGGCTGCGCTGGCGCTGTGGCTGCCGGCAGACCGGTAGCATCCGCGCTCCCCGCCCCCCGCCCGGTCCCTCGGGGGCTGGGGCCCCGTGAGGCGCCGCACCAAAGGTGTTTGCGGTCAGGTTTCAGCCTCCCCAGGCAGTATGGGCGTCCACAAGCGTCAATTCCCCGCCTCTCATCTTTTAGGGAGGAAAATATACCTACCACACAATAGGAGACTGAGTATTGGATTTCAGTCTCCGTCCTAAGAACAGAACAACGATGAGCTGAAATGTCCTCATCTTGCCTTCTTCTGTAGTGACGTCATAAGGGGCCCCGCGGTGAGCGATGGCTGAGGCCCCCCCCATGCACCCCCTCCCAGGGCGGCTCATCAGGCGATGAGCTGTCCTTCCCGTTCTGAGGTGAGCCAGCAAAGTGGCCGTGGAAGCTGCAGGGACCGGGACGGGGCTGTCCGGGCATCAGGGCGCAGGTGTCCAGGCAGGTGAGCAGCGGGGACGGCCGCGGGCGGTCCCCACGCCCAGCTGGCAGTAAGCACATCGGCATGGCCTCACGCATCCCTCCCTGAATAAATCGGCCCAAAGTCCACCCCGTCCTGGCCCAGCCTTCCCTTCCATTTCTCTCGCTGCTGTGCTTTTAAGGCATATTCGATTTCGTGTCACAGCAGAGGACAGTGTGACGCAGGGCAACGTGGGGACCTGCCCCCGAGCCTCGAGCGACGGCAGAGGCCCTCGGCCGGGGAGTCTGTCCAGGCCTCGGGGAGGAAGGGCCGCGGGCAGGCTGTAAACTTGTTTCGATGCTGGGCTTGCGACTTGGCCGCGACTGGACTGAAGCATGGTGTTTGTGTAATGGATCGTAGCATGGTTTCTAGGTTTTACGAATTCTTGGCACACGGCGTAGTCATTCTCCCAAGGAGCAGTCCACCCGCAGATCTGTGTCCCGCTCCCTTTAACCTGGTGTCCCCGTAGCCTGGATCGGGTCCGGAAGGCGGGAACGCGGCGGCAAGCCGGGACCTGCGCGGGGCTGCTGGGGCTCCCTCCTGTCGTCTGAACGTCGGCTTCTGGTTTCTCGGGAGCTTGGGTCGGTCCTGAAGGTCTCCCGGCAGTGTTTTCTGGAACTGTGCAGAAACCCAGATCTCATTTAAAAAAAAAAAAAATGTAGGAAGACAGAGAGGTGCTATGGGTACGATTTTTAATAAAAACATCATTTTGTTCCTTATGCGCTTGTGGTTTTCTTCTACGCGGATTGATGCGATGCCTCCTGAGTCCCGGGGCTGTAAGGATTGGACTCGGAGGCTCAGCCCCAGCGCGGTCCTGAACCACACCCGCGGCCGTCCGAGACCCCACTCCTGTTGAGACGTGGGCGCACACAGATATCTCTCCAGGGGAGGGACACGTCAGGGCCACCATGTCGCCACATGGCCTCTGAAGGTAGCCTTCCTCAGCCCCAGCCACCCCCACCAAAGACTCCACAGAGCCCGGATGAGACACTGCGCCCCACCAAATGTAGCCTTGGTTGGCGGGAATGCAGGAATCTCCCAGTCGGTGCAGGACCCCCCGTCCCACCCCCCTCAGAGGGGGGCTCTTGGCTGTGGTGGGGTTCCGAATCCCTGGGAGCACATACAAATCCCAGTGCTCTGGTCGCAGCCAGACCAGCTAAGGCAGGATCTCGGGGGCTGGGCCCGGACACCCACTATGGTTTTGAAAGCTGCCCAGGCAGCTCCCACAAGCAGGCAAGGAAGACCTGCGTAGAGGGGAGGCCAGGCGGCCAGCCGCAGGGAGGACGGAAGTCCGGGTTGCAGGAGGCTGGGGCACCGGCGCCATTGACAGGCCAGAGGTAAGAACATTGCCCTTTTCTCCTTCCCACCCTCCAGAAAGATGGAGCTGAAACCTGCGCGTTTTGCGCTGCACCCAGCATTTCAGAAACTGCGGCTTCAGTGTCACAGGTGGCTGGCATGGCCAGGCCCATGCTGTGTTCTTCGCCTTTGTCCGTCCACAGGACGCCGCCAGGACCGCGTGTGGCAGGCACAGTCAGGGCCCCGTTTTGTAGATGAGGAAACGCCCAGAGGTGGAGCCGCCTGCCCCAGAGGTAGCCGGTGGGCACGGGCCGGTCGGGGGCCACACCCGGGCAGCTGGGGGTCACTGAGCCAGGGTCCTGAGCGACCGCACTGCCTTCCAGGAGGGGGTCTGCTTTCTCCCGGCTCTCCTGGGAGCCCGGTACGGAGGGCCTCGGAGCAGCAGGGTGTATGCACAGAGCCTGGCAGGAGTGTGCGGGAGGCTTCACTCCCCCGAGTCCTGTCCCGCGCTGACAATGACAAAGTGGACATGTCGGCCCGGCCCGAGGCGCGATGGCCACTGTTGCTGGAAGGTTCGTGGCAGGACTTTCTCAAGGCAGCATCTGTCATGGAGAATGGAAACACCACCCATGCAGGTTGACAGGTAGGTGGATGGTCCCAAGAAGGAAAGGCGACGTGGGTGATGATCCCAGGCGTGGAGCTGGAAGCTGGGATCTGGGAGCTTGCTCTGAGGACAGGACGCAGAAAGTGCTGGAGCATGGCGGCCACTCTCTGGGGGCCCCTGCCTGGCTGGGAGGAGTAGGGGCTCCAGAATCCAGCAGAGCCCAGCCCCAAACCCCAGAGGTGGGCACGGAAGCAGCGAGGGGCCGTTGGGACCTGTACCCCATGAGTCAGGCTTCCTCGAAGGGGACGGAGGTTCCGGGCTTCCCCTCCTTCACCCAGAGGTGTGTGCACAGGACAGTGGGGGCCTGGGCACCGCCAGGTGCTTGAGCAGAGCAGAGCCCAAGGGCAAGATCGAGGAGCAGGGTCGTTAGCGCTTTGGCCACTTAGAACACGTTTCCCTGCCCACCGGCACCGCTGCTGCCTCAAGGCATCGCCTCTCCCCCAGGCAACAAGTGTGCAGGCGAGGCCCAGGTGGCCTGCCTTGGCCTCCTTGGAATTGTGTGACTCTCTGGCCACAGATGAGTGAGCTGGAGATGCCTCTCAGCTCTCCTGGACATCCCTTTGCTCTCTGCCAGGTTCCAAACTGGAGAAGGATGTGCCTCCCATGAGTCCCTTTTGCTTAGGTTAGCCTGAGACCGTCCATCTGCTTGTGGGTGAGAACCCGCTTCCTGCCCCCGGGGGGCCCCTTGTGATGCTCGGGCCTGAGCTCTGAGCGCCGTGGTGCCCCTGCCCAGCCTGGTGGCCACAGAGGCACCGATGAGACGAGGTGGGGTCCTGGGCCCCGGGAGCCGCAGCCTCGCTGCCCAGGTTCTCGGATCCGGGCTCAGACCAACTGACCGTCCGCACAGAAAAGATGCAGGAGCGGGGTAGGGCTCGTTCACCATGAGCTGTGGGCGGGAGCCTGCGGTGGCATCCAGGGGTGGCCCTGACCCGGCGGCCTCCACCGGAGGACCCTGTGAGTGCACCGAAGCTCCACCCAGAGGCCCTGACCGCCAGCCAAGGACCCGGCTGTTTTTAACTCGGGGAGAGGCTTTGAGGCCGGTGCCAAGGCCTCACCGTGTTTCCCACGGAAACCGGGATTCGACGGTGCAGCTGCAGTCCGCGTGGCCTTCACAAGTGGGTGTCATGAGGCAGAGGCAGTCAGACACCGTGTCCCGGAACCACAGATGCTTTTGCCAACCTTCTGATTAAACGCCCCACCGTCCCATGACCCCAGCGCATCCACCGCTTAGCTCGTCCAAGAACCTCAGGATTTGCCAGAACTCCCTTCCCTTTAATGGCTTGTGTCAATTAGCAGCCGAGCAAGGGCGACAATTCCAGGCTGTTAATTCGGGGCTCTGCTGTCGTAACAGGCCCGGCTTCTCCTCAGGTGGGACAATATTCTACAGCCATTGCGCAAACCACTCTGATCCAGGCTTCAGTGTGATCCAGGTTCATGTGATCCGGGGGGGGGGTTGTTTTCGGGTTTTTTTTACTTTATTTTAAAGAGAGTGGGGGCGCCTGGGTCGCTCAGTCAGTTAAGTGTCTGACTTTGGATCAGGTCATTATCTCACAGTTCGTGGGTTCGAGCCCCACTTCGGGCTCTGTGCCAACAGCTCAGAGCCTGGAGATGCTTCACATTCAGTGTCTCCCTCTCTCTCTGCCCCTCCCCCTCATGCTCTGTCTCTCTCTGTCTCTAAAAAATAAATTTTAAAAAAATTTAGAGAGAGTGGGGGCACGAGCAGGAGAGAGGGGTAGAGGGAGAGAGAGAATCTCAAGCAGGATCCACGACCCTTGGGATCATGACCTGAGCAGAAATCAAGAGTCGGACACTCAACCCACTGAGCCAGCCAGGCACCCAGATTCTAATATTTTAATAACAAATTCATATTTCTGAGGCATCCTGAGAGGTTTCTGTGGGATTCTCCCACCAGCAGACGGCATAATTGGCTGGGGCTCCGGAGAACCCCAGAGGGTCCCCAAAGTGAAAATCCTATGCGACTGATGGAGGCCCCGAGCTGCAGCTGAGATTCTGTGCTCACTCAGTCCTAGGGAATGTTTTTTCAAGATCATTGAGAGTCAGAAAATTGGGGACCGGCCGCTCCAGAGAAGGTGTGTGACAGAAGCCAGACACAAAGCTGAACAAGCCACTCAGAGGCCTCCAGGCTGGCCTGATACAGAGGCCGCCCAGCCCCCAGGGGCTCCAGTGAGGGGGCCCCCCTTCACTGTCTGCCTCCGAGCGCCCACTCTCCGCCCCCAGTGGGAGTCACCTCCGGCACAGATGTCCCCAAGCAGGGGACATGAATGCTGTTACGTCCGCACACGGGGACCCACACAGTTGTTTACCAGAATGAACTGCGATCGCATCTGTGGGCACAGAGCAGTCTTCCAGCGATGCCTCTGTGAGCGAAATCAAGCGTGCTTGTCCCTTGTGTGTGTGTGTGCTTGTCCCTGTGCGTACACACACACGTGCACCTCGGCATGTGTAGAGGCCGTCCCTGGAGAGATGGACAAGACCTTGGAGAGATGGACAAGGTCACAGTGGATGCCTCCAACCTTGGCGCTGTCTGGATTCTTTGCCACGCACACATAGTATTTTTCTTCTAATGTTTTATTTATTTTTGAGAGATAGACAGATCATGAGCAGGGGAGGGGCAGAGAGAGAGGAAGACACGGAATCTGAAAGAAGCTCCAGGCTCTGAGCTGTCGGCACAGAGCCCAATGCGGGGCTCGAACTCACAAACCATGAGATCATAACTTGAGCCAAATTGGATGCTCAACTGACTGAGCCACCCAGGAGCCCTGTTATCTTTTCAAAGAGAAAAAGAGAAAATGGAACGGTACCAGGGCACTGAGGCCACTGTCGTCCTCCCCACTGCCCGTTCTTCCTGGGCATCCTGGGTGCCAGACATGGGCGTGATTCGAAGAGAGTGGGCCACGTCCTCTCTGTGTGGTCTTGGGAAAATCACTAAGCCTCCCTGAGGCTATTCTGAGACTTAGGAGAGAAGTCGGTGGGAAAGCCATCTGCAGACTCCAAAGATATGTGACTGTCAGTTCATTCCTGTGGTTGCTGCTGCCACCAGCTCAGGACACCTTGAGCAAGAAACGGGGCCTCCACACAGTGGGTGTGCGATCCATCCTTACCCTGGCCGCCCAGGCGTGCACAGGAGGACCCACCGTGAAGACCACGGCGCCTGCTCTGACACGGAGGGCTGACCTGCCCCACGCCAACCACCCTGAGACCACACCACCCACGTCGTCCCAAACCAGACCCGCTACCCTGGTTCACACTGGAACAGGAATGCCGTCCACATTTTGTTATGGAACAACTCATGCCCTTTTAGCTAGGAAATCGTACCTTCAGTCGATCTGTCTTCCATTTAGAATTCCGACATACGAAAGAATGTCATGCATTTTT
The DNA here is from genome assembly GCA_004023785.1 of Mungos mungo. NCBI lineage: Eukaryota > Metazoa > Chordata > Mammalia > Carnivora > Herpestidae > Mungos > Mungos mungo. The sequence continues at coordinate 106,645 of PISW01001190.1, forward strand.
TAAAATCATTAATGAAGTTTTGGAAATATTTACATATGTAACTCGTGACTTGAAAACATAGGTAGTCACGTCCCGCTCTCCTTGCTGCCCTGCACTCTCTTTCCCCCGAATCACGTCCTCCCTGCCCTGGCCTCCTCAGTGGCCTCTACTCACGACTGTCTTCCATGATGCCAGGAACAATCACCACTAAATTTGATGCCTGAATTTTCTGTGGCCTTTGAGTGACTCAGAATCCAGCTCAGACTACAACTGGAAAAGCTCTAGAATCTCAATGAGGCTGCAGAGAATCCTGGCGACTATTAGCAGGCATGATTGGAAAGCCGGAAGATGAATGCCGGGCAGGACAAAGCAGTTGGTTAGATGACATCATTGTAATCACAACGCCCAATGCACCATATCTGCCACATTCGCCACCAGCCCATCTGTGTGCAGCCCCCTTGAAACCCCACTCCCGTCTAGCGACCAGGAAGAGAGATTCATTGCCTGCCAGGGGTCAGGAAAGAGCCAGGTCACCAGAGCCAGCTAGCCAGGGGGGTGATGACACTGCAAGATGCCCAGGATCAAGAGAGTTCTGTGTTTGCCTCTGTCCCCTGGAGGCTCAGCCTTTGCATGGTCGTCTTCCCAGTGTATGGCTGCCACCATCCTGGGGCCTCCAACCCCCACCCCTACCAGCTTGCCCCCGTGTATCACAACCCTGGCTGTGGGATCCTGTGGATAATCTGTTTATGTGTCTCTAAACCGAAATGCACCTGCACGTCACTTCCTGTTTTCTGGAGCCATACACTCTCACTGTCCATGAGTCGTCTCTAAACAGGCCAGCCTGTTCCCTTTGGGGTTTCACAAGATATTTTCAATATTTCAAAATGCCCAACAGAAAGTTCTCTCATTTTCCTTATGTAGGATGTGCAGGTGCCTCTGCTTGGGGCCGAAACCCCAGCTAGCAAGAGTGCCCGCAGGGGTCCGCCGCAGGCTTGCGGGCACCGAGCGTGGGCTCCGGGGCCCACTGTCCGCATTCCCAGCGGACACACCCTTACTGGCTGTGTGACCCGGAGTGGGGTCTTGCTGACGCTGAGCTCAAGTTTTCCCCTCTGTAAAACAGGGGCGCTTGGAATATTCAAAAAATGGTAGCTGATTCTGAAGAAAAGTTAACCAAACAGAAAGCAAAGTACTATGGAACAGTCCTTCTCTCACTGAGTGGACCCCTCCGAGCTCCACATCATGTCTCAGTTCTTGGGGCACCTCCGTGATGAAGACAAAACAGCCCCCTCCTGTGGAGTTGACCTTCAATGAAGGGGCTCCAGAAATGGACAGTCAGCATAAGCCAGAAACCGTACAGGCTGCTCAGGGTGGTAAGTATAACAGAAGGAGAATTAAGGGGCCGAGGTATCCGAGAGCCTCATGGGCAGGGCCCTGGGCCTTCGAGCAAGAAGGCAGGTGCCAGGCGGGGCCAGTGGGGCCACTGGTCTAGATCAGGGGCTGGCAAGCCATAGCCACAGGCTGAATGAGACCCACTGCCAGATTTTTGTTTTTTCTGGCAGCTTTACTGAGAAACTCTTTACATGCCACGCCCCATAGGGCCCCTGCTGACAGTCTCCAGCCCGCCGTCCTGACCCGCACGCACACAGAGGCATGTGACCATCCCCTTAGTCAAGCCTCACAGGTGTTCCTTGTCCCAAAGGAAATCTTGCAGCCGCTAACGGCAGCTCACCCTTTCTCCCTGAGCCGCCCCCGCCACCAGCCTGAGCCGCCACTAATTTATCTACTATCTCTGCAACTGTGCGTCTGCCAGACGGTTCATAGAAATGAAGTCATACCACAGATGGCCTCTTGTCCTGGCCTCTTGCACTGAGCTTCCTGTTTTCACGACGCACCTGTGCCGCCTCAGCATGAATCAGCAACTCATCCCTTTTGTTTGCTTCCCCCAGTTGTAGTCCGTTGTGTGGATAGACCACAGTTTGTCTATCCATCCAGCGGATGGCAGACATTGATTGTTCCTCCTTTTTGTCTGTTATGAATAATGCTATATGAGTATTTGCGCAAAAGTGTGTGGACATTGGTTTTCCTTTCCTTTGAGTACGTCCGTCCACACATACTACGTGTAGTACATGTAGAGTCGCTGGATCGTAGGTGAGTCGAACATTCTGAGGAGCCGCCAGATTGCTTTCCAGCATGGCGGCTCCGTTTTGCATTCCCATCAGCACTGGGCGAGGGCTTGCGTTCATGCTTGTCATCGTATGTCTTTCTCATCCCGGCCATCCTAATGGGCATAGAGTGGTACATTGTGGTTTTAATTTGCCTTTCCCTGTATATGATAGACACTCCTATCTCTCCTTTGGAGAAATGATTCTTGAAATCCTTTGTCTATTTTTGCATTAAGCTATTTATCTTTTTATCATTGAGTTTTAAGAGCTTCTTATCTGGATACATATTCCTCACCAGATGTTCGATTTGTGAATGTTTCCTCCCAGTCTGGGGTTGTGCTCAAACAGCCAGGAATAAGGATATTAGTAGCACCTTTGTTTATAGTAACAAAAAATTATAGGATTTGTGAAGTTATTCGGTAGTAGAGTAGTTACATAAATTGCATTTATAATATGGACGATAGTTCCTTTTACAGCAGCTAAAATAAATGCGGACAATGTTGTATACTGACATGGAGCGATTCCCGAGACGTATTAAATGGACAAAGCAAACTACAGCACAATTCATACAGCATCTGACTCTTTATGGAAGGCAAAACCACACTTTTCTGTATGTGTGAATGTGTGTCGGTAAATACAGAGAGGAAAGGTCTCTGCAGAAACACACCAAATCAAGAGAGAAATAATTGTCTCGGGAAGAATCAGAATATAGGAGGCCTGACAAGGGGAGCGCAAGTGTTTAAAAATAAGACACAGAAAAGAGACTTCTGCTTCTGGAAAAATGGAGTAGTTGTGCCATTTTTTTCTATTCTTCCCACTAAGTACAGCTAAAATCCTGGATATTTAGATAAAACAAACAAGAGCCCGAGGAATGGAGAGAAGCTGACAGATTGGCCAAGGACCTCAGGAGCTGAGGAAGGACATGGCAGTGACTCTCTGGGTTTCCTTGTGGCCTCATGGAGCTCCTCGGTGGGGGTCGGCTAGCCTGGAACAGGTGCGGACGAAAAGCCCCTGGAAAAGCCTGTTCTCCGGAGCCGAAGTTCCAGGAAAACGCAAGCCAGCAGGACAGACATTTTGGACGATGCCTGTTCTACTCCACCCAAATGCCACAGACAAAAACAGTGACCCCACCCCTGCCAGCAAAGACAGAGTGAGCGTTCAGACTCCCACCTGGCCGGGCTGTGGGTGACAAGATGTCCCCACTCCTCCCTCTCCTCCTGCCATGTGGTGGCTTCAGATCAGGCCAAGGGCAGAGCTGAGTCTGGGCCAAGATCCCATGGGGAGGCTGGACTTCCACCACCTCGTGGAGGCGGCCCGGCATCCCGCCCCTCCCTGACAGCGGTGGTCCTGCTTCCCAGGTACAGGGGGGAGTCAGGACCTCTACCATCACTGAGCAGTAGGAGGACCCCCCACTCTCTGCCACCTAGTGTTAGTAGAAGCCATTTGGATAACAGTAGTGACATGCCTGCCTGCCCTCCATCCATGGTATCCACAAGGAGCCTGAAAGCACCCCCCCCCCCGACTTGACCGTAATGAGGAACATCCACACCCAGGAGACCACAGAAGCCACATGGAGAACCTGGACTCCCGCCCCCTTCCGACGGTAACAAGGTGGTGTCTCTCTGCCCCCTCTGGACTGGTGTCAGAGGAGGCCTGACACAACACAAGGTTTAAATAAGATCCAGAGCCAGGAACCAGGAAGGGCATAAACTGAATTAGAACAGACAATGAACAGATGCCAACACCAAGTAACGCAGCTATTAGAATTAGGTGACACAGATTCTAAAGCAGCCGTCATTAGCAAAAATTGAATGAGCAATTACAAACATGATGGAAAAAAATGTAAAAATTCAGCAGCACGTTGGAAAATATAGAGAATAACCAAACGGACAACACAGTAACCAAACTAAAAGTCTCAGTGGGGGGAATGTAACAACGGAATGGGGAGGGCACAAAAAAGAATGAGGGAACTCAAAGGTACGACAGTAGAAATAAGCAAACCTGGACACCAGAGAGAAAATAGACTGAAGAACAAAATGAACAGAATCTCAGAGACATTTGCAGCTACAGAAAAAGTTCTATAACAAAAGATTTGGGTCATCAGAGTCCCAGAAGGAGAAGAAAAAGCAGGCGTGGCTGAGAAAGTATTTAAAGAAATGATAGATGTGATTTCCCAAAATTGGGAAAAGGTAGGAAGGTACAAGATCAAAAACCTGAGTGACCCCAAGAAAGATACACCCAAAGAAATCCATATCAAGACACCTCATAGTCCAGCTTCTGAAAACTAAAGACAAAAGAAAAATCTTGAGAGCATTCAGGGGGAAATGGGACATTAACTCCAGGGGAAAATAATTCAAATGACAGTGTTTTCTCCTCAGAAACCATGGGGACCAGAAAAAAAGTGGCACCTTTTCCAAGTGCTAAAAGGAAAGAATTGTCACCTACAACCCTATATCCAGCAAAAAGTAATCTTCAGGAAGGAACAAAGGGAGAATAAGGATAGTGTCAGACGAAGGAAAACTAGAATTTATATCCAGAAGATGTGGAAAAGAATATTGTTAAAGGGAGCTCTTCAGACAAGAGGGAAATGCAACCAGAAAAAAAAACTGGAACCCCCAGGAAGAAAGAACAGCAGAAAGACAGAAAGACAGATAAACATGGTGGTCTTTCCTTCCCTTCTGAGCCTTCCAAATTACGAAGCAAAACTCATAACACTTTTAAATGTGTTCTCATTGTAAGGAGGAGAAATATTTATGACAATTGTCTTATAAATGGAGAGGGCAAGGGATGAGAAGAGATGCAAGTTTCTACACTTCATTTGAACTCATAAAATGTTGCCACAAGTAGATTGTGGTAAATTATGTATGTGTGAGACACGTAACATGCCTTGGATGCCCGTGACTCCTAATATACACATATATTTATGTTATATATATATAATTCTAGATCAGTGATGAGAAATATTGAAAGGGACTCAAGATAACTCTGGATAAATAAAAACGGAGTTCTAGGAAGGCAGGGAAAAGAAAACAGCAAAACAGAATACAGGGAGAACGAACTGCAGAACAAAAAATAAAATGGCAGTGACAGCACTTCAATAATTACATTAAGTGTAAATAATCTAAATAAACCAAGTGTAAGGCAGAGATTGACAGGGAAGAAATGATCAAACTGCTCTCTCTAGTAAAGTTACTTCAAATATAATGATATAGGTGGATTGCAAGTAAAAGAATAGAAAAATGTTAATAGAAATAAAGAATATAAGATCAGGCTATATACAATCAGATAAAGTAAACTTCAGAACAAAGAAAATTACCAGAGACAGAGAGAGACATTACATAATGATTAACGGGTCAATTTGATGAGAAGTTACAGCAATCCTAAATATGTGTGCACTAAACATCAGAACTGAAAATATGACAAACAGAAACTTATAGAACTTAAAGGAGAAAAACACCAATCCACAATCACAGTTGTAGACTTCAACACCCTTCTTTCAACAGTTGACTGAAGAACTAGACAAAAAAACAATGAGGAAACACAAAGGCTCAACACCACTGTCAACCATCAGAACGAAGTGACATTTCTAGAACAACCATTCAGAGACAGCAGAATGCATGTATTCTGGAATATTACCCAAGATAGATCATATCCTGAGCCATTGAACAATTCCAATGTATTTAAGAGCATTGAAATTATACAGAATATGTACTCAGCACATCGGACTCAAAGTTCAAACCCATACTGGAAAGATGATGGGAAATTCTCCACATATTTGATATCTACAAAATACAATTCTAAATAATTGACTCCTGAGTCAAAGGAGTCTCGGGGAAAATTTTTAAAGATATGTATGACTCAATTTAAATGAAAATGCAAAGCACCTACAAAGGCTCTGAGAAGGAAATGCATAGCTCTGAGTATTTACATTAGAAGTGAGGGAATTCTGAAACCGGTAATTAAAGCCTCCGCTTCAAGAAACAGAAAAAGAACCAAAAAATGAAACCAGAGCAAGGAGAAGGAAGTAAATAATAAGGGTAAGAGAAGAAATCAAAGAAATTGAAAACAGATACGGAGAAAAATCAGTAAAACAAAAAGCTGGTTCTTTGAAAAAGTTAGAAAAATGGACAAACCACCAAGACTGAGAATAAAAGACACAGTTATTATGAATGAAACAGGGGATGTCATTATGGATTCTGCAAACGTCAAAAGGACAATAAGGGAATACTACAAATACCTCTGTGCACATCAGTTTGACAACTGAGATGAGATGGATGAAGTCCCTGGAAAGGACCACCTACCACGACTCGCTTGGTAGGAAATAGATCATTTGAATGGCTGTATGGCGATCAAGGAAATTGATTCGTAATTTAAAGCATCTATAAAGTAATTTCCACACTGAAATGGATTCACAGAAGAGTGCTACCAAATATTTAACGAAAAATTAACACCAATTCTATAGAATCTATTCCAGGAAATAGAAGAGGTGAAAACTCTTCCCAACCAATTTTATGAGGCAAGTATTAGCCTGATGCTACAATCTGATGAGAACAGTTCAAAAGAAAGAAAACTGCTCGCCAACATGCTACATGAACATAAAGACAAATGTATGGTCCCATCTTTGTCATGAAATGACAAAATTATTGAGATGGAAAACAGAGAGAGATAGGTCGTGGGGAGGTGGCTGTCACTGTAAAAAGATACAGTAGGAGGGAGAGCTTCGTGGAGATGGGTAATTCTGTGTTTCGATGGCCGCGGTGGTTCCACAAATCCAGAATGCAGTAAGGAGCACAGACCCGCTCACACACACATCATGCCAATGTCAGCTTCCTGGTTGTACCATCATCCAACTACTGTATAAGATGAAACCATTGGGGGTGAGTGGGTGAAGGTATATCGGAACTCTTTGTGATAACTATGCAACTCCTTGTGTATCTGTGACCATTTTCAAATACGTTTTAGGTGCACTGGGGGGCTCAGTTGGTTAAGCATCTGATTTCAGCTCAGGTCATGATCTCTAGGTTTGTGGATTCAAGCCCCATGTCAGGCTCTGTGCTGACACTTCAGAGCCTGGATCCTGCTTCGGATTCTGTGTCTCCCTCTCTCTCTGCCCCTCCCCTGCCCAGATGTCCATCAGCAGGCAATAATAAGCCCACAGTGGTACATTCAGACAGTGGGCTGCTGAGCCACAGAAAGAATGGATGGCGAATACATCTGCAGACAAATCTCAAAAGAAATATGCTGCGTGAAGAAGCCAGACAAAGCAGAGAACATGTTGTATGTTTTTATTCCATAGAAAATTCTAGGATGCCTGGGTGGCTCAGTCAGTTGAGCATCTGACTCTTGATTTCAGCTCAGGTCATGGTCTCACAGTTTGTGGGATTGAGCCCCACCCTGGGCTCCATGCTGATGGTGCAGAACTTGCTTGGGATTTACTTTCTCTCTCTGCCCCTCCCCTGCTCATGCACGCTCTCTTTCTCAAAATAAATAAACATTCTTTTTTAAAGAAAATTCTGGGAAACGCAAACAAACCCACAGCACCAGGAGGCAGTCCCTTTGCTGGAGACAGGCAGGTGAGCGACAGTCCGTGGTGGGCAGGAGGGTGTGATGTGAGAAAAGTTTGGGGAGGGAGCAGATACGCCGGCTGCTTTGATAGCGGTGATGACGTGTGTGTTTGCGTATTGTGTGTAGTCCCTGCTCTCTTTAAATGTGTGCAGTTTGCTGAATGTCTGATAGACCTCAATAAAGCTGCTGACATTGAAAAGAAGAAGATACATTTGTGGATAATATGTGTAAGGATAAAAATAAAGTAAAAGAAATACACTCTTTGGGGGGAATTGATGGTTCACCAGAGCTCAGGGTGGTGTCTGCCCCCCAGTCCGCTTCCACCCAGGCTGCCGGCCACAGTGGGATGTGTGGCCATCCCTCCACGCAGACTCGGGCCACTAAGTGCCATCTTCGTTGGTCTCAAATCTTCGCTGCACCCCCTCTCATATTTCCCGGGAGCAGGTCCCATGAGCCTCCCCCTGTGACCCCCGATCCACATTTAGGTGTGAAAATTTGTCCTTGCCACACAGCCCTGTGGCGGTGCCCACAGGAACACTGCAGGAGCAGAAGGAACGCTAACACAAATCCTGTCACTCCTATGAGTGCCCTGGGGTCTGAGCAAATCCTGGCATGCAGGGACATACGACATGCATCGTTAGGTCCCCCAGGCTGGCAAGGACCATATGCCTTCCCCCCAGGACTTAGCCTGTGTCCCTGAAGCAGGCTGGGGGCACCGAGTGCCCTCCGCTCAGGGACAAGCCCAGCACTTTGAAGCCAAAGCTCATGTCCTGCCTGGAAGTTAGCAGGGGACAAAGCCTTCACCTCTCTTCTATGAGAACGGGAAACTGCGAGAGATGGCAACGGGCTGGCACTCCGGGGACAGACGCATAACCAGCAGTCAAATGAATAAAACAGAAGGACTTCTATCGATGTGCCCGCAGCTCTCAGTGCCTGCCGGGCCCTGTCCAGGCTGGGGACGTGACCATCTCTCTAAGCCTGTCCTCGGCAATGTGACCGCACCTGCTGGCCTGCGTCACGCCCCTGCTCTGGAGTCTCCAGCTGCACGCAGGCTTCTTGGGCCTGTGTGGGGGCAGGCTGGGGCGGGGCGGGGCGGTCTCTCGCCCAGAATTCGGGGGGCTGGAAAGAGCTATGGGGATGGGGTGGGAGAGCAGTAGGGGTGACTGAGGAGCATCCTGACACTGGAGGAAGGGGGGGAATCTCCAGGCCCGCTCCAGGCTCTCGGGAAGCAGGAGGAAGCACCTCGGCAGGGCTTTGGGGATAATCTTGTGGGTTGTGGTGGGGGATCCAGAGATCCAGGCGGGGCAGCCCGGGGCCTGGTGGCCCAACCTGAATTCCCAAAGCAGGACAAGATCTCAGGGAGGGTCGGTGAGGCATTGGGAGGGTCCCCTGCTCATCCCTGCAAGACGTGCTGAGCCACCTGTGAGCCACACGAGGGCTTCACCAGGAGGAACTACTGTTGAGGACAGGCAGAGTAAAGTGCTGTGTGACATGCCAGACCCCGGGGGTCCCCGGCCATGTCACAGTGGACCCAAGTGCCCCAGACGAAAGTGTGAGGAGACAGACGGCCCTGACCCTGCAGATATTAGCTATCACCTCATGGATTCAAATGTTCAGAGGACGTGGGGCACAAGGGACAGTGGATGCCCAGAGGAGGGCAGTATCAGTGTGTCACGGGACAGAGGGATAGAACATTCTGAAACAGACATAGCCCTAGGTGGGAAGAGGAGAGAGAAAGATTTCCAGTCACTGGAAACGAGGCAAGACGAGGTCGGGCAGAAGCGAGTGGACCCAGTGTCCCTGTCCATGGGCGTCCTCGGGAACCAGGTCTGTACGTGAAAAAAGGCCCATCCATTTCAGCCAATTGCCACCTCTTGGGCCAACTTGCAAACGCAGATGCCAACCAGTGCTGATGGTTCAGGTCGGAAGGTGGCTGAGCCTCACAGGCAAGCGCGCAGACCACTTCCTCTCCCGCCCCTGGGTGAAAACTCACCAGGCCAAGAGGGGATGATTGAAATTACTGTGCCGTCTTCTTCTGTGGCCCTCAGGGTTTGGGCTAGTCCACTGCTTTCTAAATGTTTGACGCTCAGGTCCTGCCTTCACCATTTTGCCCACATCTGAACACTATCTGTATTATAATTCACTCCATGATTTTCTTTACATCGAGCTTTTTTTTTTTAACCTAAATCAAGGTAGCTTTGTCTTATGAAATAATTAATATCTTAGAAATCCTAAACTACAGGTACTAGCTCTATGTTTTTCTAATTCACCTTAAAATAGTTCCTGTCAACCTAACAAGTGTTTGTGTGTGAACTGCTGGAGGAATCTTGCAGGTCACGTTGAGACCCTGGATTGGAAGGTGGAGGACGGTCCAGGGCATCTGAGAGCGTTGACATAACACCCGATTCCCACGGGGGGTTTTGGAAAGTGAACTGGACCTTCCTCAAGGTAAGGTGGGCTGGGCCCTTCTCCCTCCGTGCCGTGTGGTCCAAAAGCTGAACCATCGGCCAGTCAGGGAATGACAGCGAACACAGCGCCCACTGCCATGTCGGCTGTGGGTCTGGAGGCGTTGCTATCACCTCATCACCTTGAAAATCAATCAGCCAACATTTGGACCTCCATCGTGGGTAGGGCCCTGGATTGGGCATGGGGCAAGGACTAGAATTTCCAGAATCCTCTCGGATGGGTGAGACCTGAGTGGGATCTTGGGAAATGTGTAGGAGTAGAGCCGGCTAAATGAGAAACTTGGGAGTCCTGTGGGCGAATTGTGGATCAATCCAAATGCAACCCGCTGGGACAGGGTGCGGAGAACATGGAGTCAGCAGAAACCCAGCGGCCCAGGTGACCTCACAGGCACTAGAGTTCACCATGAGGATGAAAAGAAGCCACTAGCAAGATGGGCACCTTCTCCCAGGTGCACGGAGGTCGACTTCTCTAAAACAGGTCCACCTGAGAGACCTAACCGAGGCAGGCACTCTGCGTGCTGCGGACAGTGGGGCCCAGCCTTCACGATCTCCCTCCACCCTCTTGGGATCCACACAAAACAAAGTCTAGTGCTGCTGTCTGCTGTGATCCACTAAGGAATTTGAGGACAGGGGCGATGGTATTGGACACCGTCAATCAATATATTGATAACACTTTATACGGTTTAACCTCGATGTCTCTTGAAATTCCCATTTTAGAAGAATCAGAAATGCCAACCTTTCAAAACCTGAAACAGCTTCTGACTCCGTCTCAACTCATTCATTCATCAGATTCATTTGGGCTTTCGCTCCCGGTCAGGCACGCTGCTAGGGACAGAGACCCATGAAGTACAACCTCTGTCCCAGGGAGCTCACAGCTGTGACAGTTCAAGGATGGTTCAAAATCAACACCGAGGCCGTGAAAATTCGGCTCAGAGTGAAGCCGGAAAGGGTGGTGTCTGAGCGGTCATGAAGGATGAAGAGCAGTTGGTCGAACAGAAAGGAGAGAACCGCTTCTCACTGACTAGAATGGCTAACAACGTAAAAGGTCGACGGAGCTCCCAGAACACCCACATTGTTGGGGGGCGTGTAAGACGACTCCCCCACGCTGCAGGACCACGGCTCCTGTGAGATTAGACACATTCACTCCGTGACCCAAGGAGTCTTTACCTGGGTGTTCACCAGAGAGAAATTAACATGTGTCACACATGAACCCTTGTTCATAATCCCAACGTTCATCACCATGAAATGGATAGATTGTGGATTTTTTTGGATTTTCTTGGAAAGTGGATAGATAAATTCCATGCAACGGAATCCTATTCAACCGGAAGAAACAGACTATTGATACACAGTGTGTGTGAATCTCCCAAGCTACTGTGTTGAGCAAAGGAGGCCAGACGGGAAAGAATACATAGAATATGATGTCATCCTGTGAAGTCCACGAACAGACAAAAAAAAAACCGATCCGTGATGGTAGAAACCAGAGGGTGGTTTTGGCGATGGGAGGTGGGTTGCTGACTGACCGTGCCTTTCTAGGTGGTGGGCATGTCACATCTTATTTTGATGGAGGTAATCACAATTGCCAAAACTCTTAAAACTGAACTCTAAGAATTATGTGTCCCAAAGCAGAATGAGGAAGAAAGGTCCTAGAATATTCTGGGCACCATGAAGACTAGAGATCTCAACCCGGCTAGAGCACAGGATGCCTGATAAAATGGGAGGTGGATGGGAGCCAGATAGTGAGAGAAATCCTATCAGGATATATCCTCAAAATTAAGCACTCAGAATTTTTATGCTATAAAGGGGGAAGTGATAGGAGGTTGCATAATGCTAGTTTTCTCAGAAGAGGAATGACAAAAATGCCAGACTAGCCAACCAGGACAGCTTGGCTCCAGGCATGTTTCTTTCTGAGCTGTCAGCAAGAGTCCGACCTGGGGCTCAAACCAATGAACCTCAAGACATGACCTGAGCTGAAGTTGGATGCTTAGCTGACTGAGCCACCCAGGGATCCCAATGAGGCATGTTTCTTAAATAATGTCATTGCCTGTTTTGTTTTGTTTGCTATGTTGGTGTCTGCGGCAGCATCTCTGGAAGCAGATAGCTCGTTGCTCGTCCTGGTCTCCTGGATTCTGTCCTCATCATGCGTGTTCTGATGAAGGACTTTCACGCCCTTTTCCCCAACCGAAGGGCAGGTTGTAGTGTGAGATTGCTTCTTCCCTGCATGTTTCTGACCAGAAGCTAGTTAAGCGTGAGCTTTCTGGGCTGGCAACAGCTTTTCCCTCCCTCTCAACCCTAAAAAGGAATTAATCATCACTAACAGGCTTGAAGCTCTTTTCCATAGTTCTAGAGTCATTTCAGACCCTGATGACATTGAAAACAATGGTGTGGCTCTTTGCAACCACGCCAGCATCTAAGATGTGGAGTGGTCATCGACGAATTGGCAGTCGCATTTGGAAAATGAAGGCAGGTTAATGTAAAATGACTCGATATGCCCAATGGTGGCAACCAGAATAATACAATGTATGCTTTGCTGAATGTCACCTGGCCATATGTCAAGGCAGCTAGGATCTGAGCGGTTTCAGTGGATTATGAGCCTTCACCAGCGGCAGTCTCTGAGACGGTGGGGGGTTCGGGAAGTCCTGGACAGGCCTCTGTCCAAAAACCTGTTGCACCACCCTTGGTCATCACAACCAAATCTCTACCACCAGGCATTAAATAGGTGGGGACTTCAGGGTCAAGACCACATGTGAATCCCTTCCCTCAACATCCTCTTCACATTTTTCAACCTCTTAGTGGCCAACATCCCAACCCCGGTTTCCAGCCTCAGATTTGGCTCAAATCAGCCACAGGCCCACTAGACACCTGGGTTTCTTCACTTTCCCAAAAGGATGACCATCCGAGAGATAATCTACTCTTCGTGCAAGACTTCAACAGCCTTCCCTCTAGCGAGCTACATTAGATTAAAAGTGAATCACCCAGAAACATTCACGCCTAGTGATTTCCCAGCTGGACTCCCAGCAAGGAAGCACGTGCTCGGCCAGCAGAGGGGGCGCGTCTGAGACCGGACGCAGAGAGTTCAGTCGTGGCCGTCAGCACACGGCCCCCAACACTGCCGCCTTTCCACTGTGCCCCTTCAGAATTTCTGGGAAGAGGCAGCATCACACATCGTCTGAGTCCATTTCTTTTTTCTTTTTTTGGTAATGCATCTAATCCTTCCTTGGAGAAACGCCCAAGCCATTTCTCGACCCCAAGCTGCACCTGTTTTCATTCACTTAATCCACTTTAGAACCGGGGTTGAAATGGAAGTTTGGAATCAAGCCTCATCTTCGCCGAGGATGACAAATGGAAATGGCTCCAAACCATCATCTTCCCGACCTTCGCCAGCGGAAAGCTCCTGGAGGTCAGTGCTGGTCAGCCAGCCCCAGAGAGCAGTCGAGGGTGGGGAGCCGCTGGGTGCAGGGGTGAGAGAGAGGCCCGGTCGGGAGGGGAGTCGGGGTCTTCAAACTTCCTTCATTTTCTATCATCGGGTTCCCGTCCTCTCTTCCTCTCTCCTGGTCCTCCTCTCCCATCCGGCTTGTCTCTCCCGGATGCAGCTTTACCAAGAGCCAGCCACCGACAGGAAAATGCCGCATGTAACCATGCTACCTACACTGTAGTGACAGACATCTAATGGCACCAAAGGAAAGGAACCAGTTCTGCGGAGGTAACCCGGGTCCGGGGGGGCTCCCTGAGGATGCAGCACACCCCTCCTTCTGGCTTCCCTCAGCCGGAGAAACTAACTTCTGATTTCAAACTCCCCGCGGACGCAACTTCTTAGTTGTAGGTAAATGTGGGCGGTGCCACTCCACCACTCAGGCGTTACCAGTGGTCCGGCCACACCTGAATCTGCATTTGTAAGAAGCGCGGAGGGAAGGGGAGGAGCAGGTATCCAGGATTCAAGTTTTCAAACCTAAGTATGGCGATGGCATTGTTTTTCCGCTGTGCCTTGCCGACCTTCGTGAGGCTTGATCCCATGAACCGTGAGGTCATGACCTGAGCCAAGATCAAGGGTTGGACGCTTAACCAGCTGAGCCACCCGGGCGCTCAGCCTTAAGGAAAGGACAGAGTCTGCACCATTTCGACCTTTTATTTTTAAGCCACAAACCAACCCAAGCCCTCAATTTGGCCAGACTGGGATACAGCGGGGTCACCCCATGATACTGTTTCCTCCCTCCGTTTTTTATCCACACTTGCTTTTTAAGCAGAAGGGGCCAGATAACACATTCATAGTTGAAATCTAACCAAAAAAAGGAAAGAAAAGTCTTCTAGAAACGGCCTGCCTGCTGGTGCGAACCCACTGTGCGAGCCCATCCCCGTGCGGGGATGTCCCGCTGCTCGCTTCAAGTCAGCCACGCACGAGTCTTTATGCCACGAAACTGGGAAACACCACAAATCAGACCTTCTACCCTTGGAGGGAGCTGAGTGATACAGGTTTGCCAGCACACCCACCAGATCCCTCCATCTAGAGTTCTGGCCAGTTTCCTCCCCGAGTGGTGATCGCTTCAAGTAAGATGATCTTTATGTCCCAGGAGGATTTGTATTCAACGACAGCGGGGAAGTCAGTTCAGGCTCCATTTTAACAACTGCAATGAAGTAAAAGTCTTTCTCGTGCTCGATCTAATGAATCAGAATATGTCAGGCCTCTTTTAATTCACCTAAAACCCCCTTTTTTCAACAGTTCTGGGCACTGGAGGGCTTACGTTAGATGCAGGCTTCCCCCGGTAACCTAGAGAGAGTGTGTCTGTAAAACCTTCCGGAAGCCACAAGGCAAGTCCATCCCGACCTCCCAGAAGTCCACCGTCCGCCGCTGCCCGTACATGAAAGACCCTCATGAGCATGGGAACCAGTTTTTTTCGTAAAATTCAAAATCCTCTTCAGGTTGGTGAAACAGGTACTGGTGTCGATCTTCCGTGAAAGCGAGGTGGTTTCAGGAGAACTTTCGGAAAGCGGGGCGTCCCTGAGCACCCAAACGTCCTTCTCGGCGCCGGTGCCCCACAGAGACATCAGCGACCAAATGCCAAGTGGCTTTGATGTCGTTTGTGCCCCAGATGTCTCCCCGCACCAAGTGCTGCAGAGTTTCTGGTGTAAAATCCCAGGAAAGGAGTGGCTGGGAACGTGCCCGTGGAATCGAGCGGTGTGGCCCTCGGGGAGGAGACGGGCTGCAGCTGGCTCTTTATGGCGTCCGGAAACTGGAACGGATGGACGGAGGGGGTCTGGGTCCAGGAGCCTAGGCATAAATATTCAGGGTTTTCTTTTCCTCTTTTTATAGACGACAGTATGAGGCCAGACGAGCCCCATTTGCCTCTTCCCAGTCCTGCACATTATTATCGAGGCCTAAAAGGCCCAGAGCCCAAATGAATTTAGAACAGGTATAAAAAAATATGTGAGGATTTTACTGGAGCTGGAGATTATGACCCGAGGCCTCTGTCATCTGCTGGCTGCAGCACCTGCGGGCCCGGCTGCAAAGCACAAATGTACATCGAGCTGTGCAAACACACCCTGTGTTGCTGCTGGGGTTCGTGACTGGGATTCGTGGCCGGGTTCTGCAAGGGGACAGAAATTGGGGGCAGTGGCTCCAGCACTGGTTTCCATTAGTGTGCAAACCCCCCCCACACACACCTCATCCCTTGACCCCCTCCCAACCGCACTCTGCTTTAGTGTGAAGACATGTCACACGTGTCTTAGAGACCCAGTTGCCAGGGAGACTGGAGGAAGGGCAGGCGCACCTGCGGGGGCCTGGGGGGTGGGGGTGCCCTCGAGGGAGACCACGGGGGGCAGAACTGAAAAGCCAGAGGGAACTTGGGCGGTTCATCCAGAGCCAGCTCTGTGCTCTTAGCAGAAAACAGACTTCGCACCTTCTGCTTAATCTCCTTTTATTCATTCAACATCTGAGTGTTTGCTGAGCGCCTCCCACGGGCAAGTTTGATATCAGCCCCCCTGTGACTCTCTTCCCCAGGGACACCCGCCCCAGGAAAGTGCCCGCCCCGCCCACTTCGGGCCCTCGTCTGTCTCTGCCCCGCCCCTGCAGGTGTGGTGGCCCCAGCAGCCGCCCCCCGTTTTCTGAGTGTTTCGACAGCCTTACCTGGCTCCCTCGGCAGACTCGCTCAGCGGCCCTCACATACAGGGTGCTGTTCTTAGAAACTAAATAAACCTGCATATTTCCAGTCTCTGAAATATGTCTTGTTCAACGAAGCTTCAAGGAAAGAACCGTTTCGCTTCGGAATACTGGTGCATTTCCAAGCGCCTCCCCTGCAGCCCGGGACGGATGACACGTTACAGCCTTTGGTGACGGGGACCACAGCAGCAGCGACTTGGACAAAAGTTTTTGCAGCGGTGTGTATTTCTGCTTCGGGAAGGATGTGAGGGGACGATGACCTAAAAGGTCAGGCTTTGGTTTCCCAAAAAAGACAAGTTTCCCCCAATGAATTACTGGAATGTGGTTTCTTCTCATTATTGGAATTGTCTTTTTTTTTTTAGTTTGATGATTATTTTTGGTCATTTTGCTTGCTTGTTTTGTTCTATTTGGGAGACAGAGAGAGAGAGAGAGAGAGAGAGAGAGAATCCCAAGCAGGCTCCAAGCTGTCAGTGCAGAATCTGAGGCAGGGTTCAAATTCACCAACGGTGAGATCATGACCTGAGCCAAAATCAAGGGACAATCACTTAACCGACTGAGCCACCAGGCGCCCCTATTTTCAGTTATTTTTAAAACCACTTTTATGGAGATATAACTCCAATGCGGTAACCATACAAATCTTAAGTGTACAGTGGATACATTTTTGCATCTGTTCCCACCTGTGTGACCATTGCCCACATCAAGATATGGACTATTTCCAGCTCTAGAAGGTTCCCTTGTGGTCCTTCCCACTTGTTCTCCATCCCCCACACCCCATCCCCCAGCCAGGTTCTGACTACTCTGCCTCTTCACCCTCCTCATTGTGGATGAGGCATCCTGTGTTTGGACCTCGTCCACATGTGGTCACTTAGGTGGCTCTTATTTATCCGCCCTCCTCTGCTCCGAGTTACGTCTCAGACCCGTCTGTACCGCACGTGCCTACTGCTCACTGTGAGTGTACACCAGGCACTTGCATCCCGGCTCATGAATGGTTGGGAATCTCCAGTTTGGGACTCTCGTAATTAAAACAGCCACAACAGGGCACCTGGTGGCTCAGTCAGCTCAAGCATCATCTTCTACTGGGGCTCAGGTCATGATCTCAGGCAGGTGAGATCAAGCCCCGAGTCAGACTCCATGCTGAGCGTGCAGCCTGCTAGAGATTCTCTCTCTCTCTCTCTCTCTCTCTCTCTCTCTCTCTCTCCCTCCCGTTAGCTGATCTACGTAGACAATGCTCAAGAAAAGCTTGGGAAGAAACACATAACAACCTAATAGCATGTATCTTTAGAAATTGCCTTACAATTTTTATAATATTTTTGAATATTCCAAAATATACATAATTGAAAAAAATAATTCCCATAAAAATAAAGGCAGAAATTCCTACTTAGTATTTTTGCTCATGCTGGGCTCTGAAAGGGCGGGGACAGAGCGAGAAGTGGGTGCTGGGCTGCAGAGGGGTAGCGGACAAGGGCAGGAGGTGGTCAGCTTCCGGCCGGGTGTGACATGGCCATGGCTGGGGGAAGGGGCGGCAGCCTCCCCCACCTCCCCGCGGGAGCAGCGATCGATGCCCAGGCGGGCCAGGAATCAGCGCGGCCGACCAAGCCTCAATGGTAACATCACAGAAGCGCCCAGGGGCCTGTCTCCCAGATGGAGAGCTGGCTTTAAATGTGGTAAAATACCCATAACATAAAATTTGCTGTTTAACCATTGTTTAGTGTGCCGTTCGGGGGCCTTGCACAGATTTTGTGCAGCCACCACCTCCCTCCATCTCTACGACTTTTCGTTTCCTAAAACGGAAACTCAGTCCCCGTTAAACACTCAATATCCATGGCTTCAGTTCTTTGGGGTGTTTGTCCACAAGTGAAATTTCTGGGTTCTGTGGTCATTTTCTAAATGTTTGGAGGAACTCCCGTACTGTTTTTCACAGCAGCCGTACCATTTTATATGACCACCAGCGATGCACAAGTTTCCGATTTCTGCACATCTTCGCCAGCGCTGGTTTTTCCCTGGGTTTGTGCGCGCCGTATTTTTACATGATAGCCGTCCTACTGGGCGTGAAGTGGTCTGTCGTGGCTTCAGTTTGTATCTTGAGGCGCTTGGCTTCTATGGGCTCTTGTCTCCAGCTGAGAAAACCCCATGAGCCTTTGCCATCTTTCCGTCATCCTTCTCCTTCCAGAACCTTTCCCAGACCATCATCTTCCAACTAAACTTCACGGAATGGGTGCTTGCAAGCCGTCACCTGCCCCCACCCCCAGGGCTCCTGCTTCCCAGTTCTATATTTTTCTAGGTTCGGCAGGCATTTCACAGGCACTGGGGTGGGACAGTCAGTTTCACACGGTCAGACAGCCAGGAACATACCAGAAAGGGCAGTTCTGTCTGAGGCCGCCATCCTGGGAGGTATCCACACCACATGTCTGTTGTTTCTGTCTATTCGTGATGCAGTTCTGGTTTTGCCTCCAAGCTTTGACGGACATGGAGATTTCTGCTCAAGCTCTTGCCTTTCTTTCTGCTGGATGCAAGACCACGACATCCGCCTCCCCTTCCTCCCTCACAACCTGGCTCACATTTTAAGTGTGAGCCTAAATTCTAGAATGTTCTGAGATGGGGAGATGCTGACTCCATTGAACCAATGAGGATGTGTTAGATGACACCAGATATTGACTCCAGGATCTCACCAGAATGATACAGGATGGGAATCCTGCCTCCACAGCACTAATGTGTTGAGAGAATAAATATAGTTATTTTTACCCAGGGTGTGCACGGCAGCCTGACTTCTGTGCCTGCAGACCAGGTGCCGGCCACAGGGGGCCGGGGGTGGTCCAGCGGGACAAGGGCTCTGGCCTCGAGGACCTCCCCTCACAGGTGTGACAGGTGGAGACAGGGATGGTTTGGTGGGTGGAAACACCCGGGGAAGCATAAGAGTCCACACTGAGTCTAATGTTCTACTGTCACGATCTGGAAACTCTTCGTTTTTAGACAAGGGGACCTACATTTCCATCTGGCCCTGAGCCCTGCAAACACACAAGTGCTCCTGGCCGGGGAAGACGCACAAGTGAGAAGCAGGAGAAAGGCAAATGGTGACACATTCAGTGATGAAAATATAACAGGACAGTACGTTAGAGAAAGGGGGGGGGTGCGGAAGGTGGGGCTGGGATTGCGTGGAGGGCACCCCTCAGAGCCAGTGTTCTGGGGGACCCTGAGAAGGCAGCCTTACCATGGAAAGTTCCAGGTGGAGGGACACGGAGGTACAGAGGGGCAGAGGGCAGGATCCACATCCTGTGGGGCTTGTGACCTCACTGCATGAGAAGCGCTGAGCAGGGGTGATGGGACGGGACAGATGCAGGGCAGGAATGGAGGCATGGAGGCCAGGGAAGAGGTGGAGGTCCAGGACGGAAAGAAGACCGCAGTGGACACGGGAAAATGATTGCATCTGAGAGACTTCTGGGAGGTGGGACGGAGTGTTTTTAAAGAGAAAGAATCAAGGAAAACGTGTAGGTTTTGTGCCTGAGACAGTGGGTGGACGGTTGGACCACTGACAGAAATGGTGGGGAGTCGGGAGAACACTCTGACTGAGTCAGAGCAGTGTGGCCGTGTGGAGTCTGCCATCGCAGGGACACGGTGAGTTCCCATCAGACGTCCATATACACGTCAACACAGACTATTCTGAGAAAGGAAAGGTTATACCAACCCTAACAGGAGTCAGTGGGCTTCCAGCCACGGCCAAACCACCCGAAACCCGTGAAAGAGACACAAACGCGTCATGACATCCAGTGAGCAGATGGTCCACCCAATGTCACCTGCAGCGCACAGCACCCCCTCTAGAGGTAGTCCTGAGCAGGCAGATGTGCCCTTGGAGAATTCAGAAAGACAGAGTCCTTATTTCCTTAGCATCACACGCTGGGCTCATTCAGCAACTCCCTGATCAACACCTTTCTCTCGAGCAGGCGGACCCTGCCTGTGAGGTCCTCCCAGACGGAGAATCTGGACATGGTGCTGCGAGTAGATGCCACAGGCTCTGTCCCCAGGGGGGTGTCTAAAAGGGCCTGGAAGGGTCTGGAATGAAACTACAGAGTGAATGGGGTTCCCTCCAGGAGAACGCTGGTGATGATCCCCATCTACCGTCTACACCGCCATCCCAAGTACAGGCTGGAGCCCGAGGAGTTCTGTCCTGAGAGGTAAGCGGGCAGGACACTCTAACTTCTGATAACTCAGGGTTTTATAGTCACGGAACTTTTTTTCATTACAAGGTGGCATTTACATATAGTGAAATGCCCAGGTCATAAGAGCACACTTAATAAACTTGACCTTTTCTTTTCTTGCCTTGTCTTTTTTTTTTTTTGAGAGAGAGAGAGACGAGGGAGTGTGCACGCATATGAGCAGGGGGGAGGCAGAGAGAGAAAGGGAGAGAGAGAGAATCCCAAGCAGGTTCTGTGCTGTCAGCATAGAGTCCGACTTGGGGCTCAGTCTCTCAAATATGACGTTGTGGCCTGAGCCTAAATCAAGAGTCGGACACTTAACCAACTGAGCCACCCTGGCGCCCTATTGAGCTCTGATAAACACACGTGCCAATGCCACCAGCACCCAGTGAAGGTGCAGAATATCCCCATCGCCCCAGGGAGCTTCCTTGTGTCCCTCCCAAGGCAGCCTGTGCCCATCATAAGGACCGTGTTCTGCTTTCTGTGACTACCGATTAGTCTTGCCGGCTGTTTGAATTTCCTACAATGGAACCATCGGTCTGTATTCTTGTGTTGTTAGTGCCTTTCTGTTACCGAGCACTAGCCCATGGCGTGGACGTACCACAGTTGGCTTATCCATTCTCCTGACAACAGACATTGAAATCCTCTCCAGTTTGGGGATGAAACCAGGAATAGTGCAGTTGTCATTCTCGGGAAAGCCTTTTGGGGACTGTGTCTCCATTTCTCCCAGGGAGATAGCTCAAGGTGAGAGCCTTGTGGAACTTCTGGAAGGACCTTAAAAGTGTCATGTCCCATCCGACCCCAGATGACCTCCACCCATTCCGTGTTGACACCATTGTAAAAAGATAATCCGAATGTCCGCCTGGATGTATCCTACCAACTCTCTCCAGCCAAGGAATTTTATAATCTCCGTCCGCTCACTGTGCTCTGAATTTAATTAACTGTATTGAGGCAAAGTGATGCCAGGACCACCTCATAGTGGCTGTAACACGGAGGGGTTTATGGCCACATATTAAAACCGAAGCCATAGGGAGACTGGCTTAGAGCCAGACACATCAGCAGCAAGAAGGGTAAAGATGTGTTGAAAATAAAATTTAATTTTCCAGCTGTGGTTATGAGCAAGTCATATTCCGGCTTCACTGTGGGGTCACAGCCTAACAAATGAGGCAGGCATGGAGGCATCGGAGGCCCGGGCGAGCATCGAACCAAGGAAGATTTAGCTGCCCCGTGTGTGGGCTAGATCCGTAACAAGCACAGCCTCAGAGGACATTAAGTCTGCGTCCTTTTTTGCATAAGTCCTCTTGGTCACAATCAGAGGAATCACCTGGAACCTATTTAACTAAATCACCTTGCCCAGCAAGTCAGGCACGGCAGGGATTAATGCTGTACTCACCAGGGCGCGAGTGTCAGGAGCCAGGCAGGCCCCGCCTTTGCTGCAAAGCCTGTCCCCGTTCGGGCCGCCGTGCGGCTGTGCGGTCACTGCAGGCCTGGGTCCGGGACGATGCTCTCCCCTCCCCTCTATGAGCTTTTTAGCGCTGTCGTGACAAGGTACCGCCACCCGAGTGGCCCAACCATCAGGAATGTCGTCTCACGGGTGTGGAGGCCAAGGTGTCAGCCAAAGCACACTCCTGGGCAGGCGCTGGGGGGGAGGATCCACCCCAAACCCGCACCCCCTGTCCCAGCTCCTGGTGGCTCCTTGGCTTGTGACGGCATCACTCCAGCCTTCCCAAGGAGTTCTCCACGTGTCTGTGTCTGTCTCCTCAAGTGGCGTTTATCATATACTGACACCAATCACTTTGGACTTGAGGGCCACCCGGTCTGGCCTCACCTGTGTGTACCACGTCCTGGGGGAGAGCAGTGAGCCCAGTACTCAATGACCTTCAACCGCCTGAATTTATAGGACTGTCCAAAAGCAAAGATGCTGCATTCTCTCCTGGTCCCAGCACTCTCCTTGCCCGGACCTCAGGGCAGTGCAGAAAACGGGGAACTGGAGCCCCAGGTGTCCCTCCCTGTGGTGCCGCCCTGGGTGCGCTCCTCCCTGTGAGGTCATCCCCCATCATGCCCATCCCTGGCCATTGCTCATGAGATGCAGCACCCTCTTACCTTTAATCAGATTGGATCCAGATGTCCCCATGGACCTTGGGGTGTATCTGCAAGAAGCGGGGCTGGTTTGAGAACGCACTGTCAGGGGCCGCCCTCACTCTTGATGCCAATTACAAGTTCAGGGTCCCCCAAACCACCCTCAGTTTCAACGGGTTCCCAAACGACTCACAGACTCATTGAAAGCTGTTGGGCTCATAGCAATGGTCTTGTGGAGTGAAAGGATACAGTGAGAGTCCGGGGAAGAGGTGCCTGGGGCAGGATCCGGGAAGGTTCCAAGCCTGGGGCTGCCAGTTGCCCCCTCCCAGGAGAGTCACGAGCAGTATGACCTTCCTTCAATGATGTGGGACAGTGTGCAGAGCATCGCCAGCCAAGGAGGCTCCTCTGAGCCAGGGATTTTGCCAGGGTGCTCTCACGGAAGCCTGACTTCCTGATGGCCGACCTCAGGCTCCAGCCCCCCCAGAAAGTCACGCTGATGTCACAAGACCCACGGCCCCCACACTAATTCACATCATTTGGTGTGAGCCAAGGCCCCTGGGAAAACAAGCACACTTCCATCAAGCATGACACCCCAAGGGCTTTGAGATCACCTCCCAAAGCCATGGGGCAAGGACCAGCCCCCTTGTGAGGCAACGTACATCTTTAACGACACCGTGAGTGATCTGTAGATCCATTGGCTTGGGGATCTTAGTGAACCAATCAGTGCTGCTGGGTAGGATGCGGGGACAGAGGAGCCCTCGGGGACTGGTGGTGGCACTACAGCGTGAAGCAGCCGGTCTGGAGAGCAATAGGCACTAGCCCCACGATGACCCACGGTCTGCCCCAGGAAATATGTCCCTGGTGCCTCTCCCACAATCCACGGGGCACATCCAGGAGGTGGGAGCCACCTGGGCCATCGGCACGGAAGACTGGACAGGTACAACACGGTGGCTCATACAATATGGTGCAATGCGCCCCTTGGGAGTTGGCGGGTTAGATGTACGGATAGAAACATGGACCTTAATTATGCTCATGGTGCCCCATGAAGAATGTAAAAGCGGAAGAAGAATGACAACAGGGCACGAAACAATTCTATAAATTACAAACCCAGCCACACAAAGCAACAATACACATTTCACAAAAACACAAACGAAAAGATGGGCATTGAAAGAATTCTTGCCCATGGTAGGGCTGGAGGAAGGCGATGGGTCAGGACCAGGGGTTAAGATGGAACGAACAGGAGAGCACGACACAGGAGCGCAGCGTGCAGCCCGGGGACACACTCGCCCCACCTCAAGTCAGAAACTCCCCAAGGGCCAGCCACACTCAAATTTAAAATTTAAAAAAAAGGTTTTTTTCTTTCTTTTTTTATAATGTTTATTTATTTTTTGACAGAGTGTGAGCAGGGAAGGGCAGAGAGAGAGGGAGACACAGAATCCAAAGCAGGCTCCAGGCTGTCAACACGGAGCCTGACACAGGGCTTGAACCCACAAACCACAAGATCATGACCTGAGCCAAAGCCAGCTGCTTAACCAGCTGAGCCACCCAGGCGCCCCCCACAGAAAAACGTTTTTATTTATCCCTTACTGGCTACTGCTGAGTTAAAAATAAACTTGAACCACTGTCTTTTAGTAAGAATGAAATACTATCTGTTGGCTCCTCTGACACAAGACGCAGAAATGAGCTCACTCTTACTCCACAATCTATCTCCCATTTCCTGATATTTGTTGGAATAACTGCGGTTTGGGATGAATAATGATTAATTATCAACCAGTAAATCTGAATATTTAGATGAAACAAATGGCTTCTTAGGTAACTCTGAGCAGCCAAAGTTAACTCACGAGCATTTAGAACACTTGAGAAGGTGGAGAAGCCTGCATTGTACTGCTGTCGTGCCCAGAGCGCAGCATCCTCAACGACCGAGACCACCAGGGAGACCGAGGCACGCATGGAAAGGCAAAGGGCTTTATTACGGGCTCGGGCTCGGGCTCACAGACTTCACCAGTGCAGTGGATCCGTGCTGAGAGCCCAGAACAAGGGCTGAGCAGGGTTTTTTATGGGGTTTGGAAAGGGGGAGTTACAGGAAATTGTGACATAGGTACAGTGACCCAATCATTACCGTATAACAACATTGGCAGCAACTTTAACCATACATTTTGTTTAGAGCGTTCGTTACTTTTGGCGGGACCCAATCACAACATTTAGGGTATCTTTGAAATTAACCAATTACAGAGCCAGTTCAGGGTCTTATTCGGTGACTATCGGGTTAACTTTAACATTAGGTAACACGGTCCTATCTAAAGTTTCCATCTGTAGGCCTCACCTTTAAGAATGTGGGGAGAGGTAGCTGGCCTTTCCTGATTGGATACCGCAAGGTGGTCTCTCCCGCCTCGGGTAATGTGTAACCGCCTAATAGTTCTGGAGAAACTGAACCTTAGACCTTCTAGTTTAGAGGGGGATCTTGAAGCCTGTCATGGAATCTGTTAGGTTCAGACCTATGTCCTTACACTGCACCACAAAGAAAAGTCGTGGTGCCACGTGGTGTCATGTGGTGTCACGTGGTGTCACGTGGTGTCACATGTCACGTGGTGTCACATGTCACGTGGTGTCACGTGAGGGTTTCACTTCATCTCACTACATTATTTTCCTTCATTATTTTAAGCATTTACATCCCACTTACTATGGGCCAGACATTTGCTGGTTAAAATATTAACTAATTTATCAGCAGGTTTGCAAGATACAAGGCCAATCAATCAAAAAAATAAGTTAAAAGTCAATACACTAGCATTGAACAGTCTAAAAATAAATGAAGAAAACAAGCCCACTTACAATAGCATCAAAAGGAATAAAAAAACGTCAGAATAGACTTCATAAAAGAAGTATAAAGCGTTCACACTTTACAAACCATTGTTGAAAGATATTAAAGCCCTACACGAATGGAAAGATCCCATATTAGTGGAACAAGAGACTTAGTATTTTTAAGGTCGGAACGCTCCTCAGAGTGACTTCCAGATTCAGTACAATCCCTTTTGAAATTCCTCCTGAATCCCTTTCTTTGAAGAAATTGACAAGATGATCTTAAAACTCGTGTGGAAAGTCAAGGGACACAGAATTGCAAAAAACAGTCCTGAAAAAGAGCGAAATTGGAGAACTCACTTGTCCAGATTTCAAAACTTACCGCGAAGCTGTGCCAGTCAAGGAAGTGTGGTGCTGGCGTGGCCTAGACCCAGAGATCAGAGCAGCAGAACGGAGAGTCCAGAAATAAACCCAGACATCTCTGGTCAGGTGACTTTGACAAGGGTGCCCAGACCATTCAGTGGGAAGAAAGAGTCTCTTCAACAAATAGTGCTGAGACCGTTGGACCCATGTGTCGCACCAAACACAAAAATTAACTCAAAATGGATCAAAGACCTAAACGTCAGAGCTGAAAGTATAATACTCTCAGAATAAAACATAGGCGTAAATTTTTGTGACTTTTTATTAGGATGGATTCTTAGACACAACATCAGAACAGTAAGCAACAAAAGAACAAATAAAGTAAGGCATCATCAAAATTAAAAACTTTTTTGATTCAAAGGACACCATGAGGAAATTGAAAAGAAAATCCACAGAATGGAAGAAAAAACCTGCTGATCCTGTATCAGGTTGGTGGGCTTATATATAAATCTAGATCTGATAAGGGACTAGATCTATAATATATAAAGAACCATTACAACTCAATAGTAAGCAAGTAACCCAACTTAAAATGGGCAAAGGACATGGTTGTCTATATATTCTATATTTCTTCCCAAAGGAGATATACAAACGGCCAATAAGCATGTGAAAAAAAAAATACTTCATTAGTCATCAGGGAAATGGAAATTTCCTTCACATCAGGTAGGATGGCTGTAATCAAAAACTCATATAGGGGCGCCTGGGGGGCTCAGTCTTTTTAACATCTGACTTTGGCTCAGGTCATGATCTCACAGTTTGTGATTTCAAGCCCGACATTGGGCTCTGTGCTGACAGCCTCCTTCGAATTCTGTGTCTTCCTCTCTCTCTGCCTCTCCCCAGTTCACTCTGTCTCTCTCTCTCTAAAATAAATAAACATTAAAAATTTTAATAAAAAATTAAAAATAAACTTTAATTTTTTTAAATTTATTTTTTTATGTTTTTTATTTATTTTTGAGAGACAGAGAGAGAGAGACAGTGCGAGCAGGGGAGGGTCAGAGAGAGAGGGAGACACAGAATCCGAAGACAGGCTCCAGGCTCTGAGCTGTCAGCACAGAGCGTGATGCCGGACTTGAACCCACGAACCGTGAGATCATGACCTGAGCTGAAGCCAGATGCTTAATCGACTGAGCCACCCAAGCGCCCCTAAAAACAAACTTTTTAAAAGAAGTCAGATAAATAGCAAGGGTTGACGACGACCTGGAGGAACCAGAACTCTCACACGCCGTCGCTGGGAACACAGAGCGGTACGGCGACTTTTGGGAAGCAGTCTGGCTGTTTGTCGAACAATTAAACACAGATTCACCGTATGACCCAGCGTTTCCATCCCTAGGTGTGCATCCACGAGACATGAAACTACATGATGACACAAAAATGCATCAGGAGTATCCACGGCACCATGATTCCTAAGAGCCGGAAAGTAACAACAGCTCAGATGGCCGTCAGCTGGGGAATGGATAAATGAGATATGGTATAGCCATGAAGTTGAGCAGAATTCAAGCATAGAAAGTAAGGAAGTACAGTTACACGCTAGGACACTCGAGAGCCTTGCAAACAATGCTGGGTGGCAGAAACTTATCACAAAAGACCACCTACTGTGGATTCTATCTGTAAGAAACATCCAGAATACACAACTCCATAGAGATGGAAAGTAAGTAAGTGGTGCCTAAGGCTGGGGTGGATGGAAGAATTGAATGGTGAGGCCTGAGGGTTCAGGGATGCTTTTCGGGGTAATAAAAATGTTCTAAAACTGGTTATGGTAATGAGGTGCAACCATGTGTATTTAAAATCCATTGAATTCTACACTTTGAATCATTGAATCAGTAAGTATGTGAATTACATCTCAAATAGAACTATTTAAAAATAGTAATTTAATGCTTAAAAATGCTAGTCTCTGCATTTTAGGGATTGCACAGAGAGGTTTGGGGGACATGAAGGTCAGCAATGTGGCCCCAGATTCTACTTCGTTATTTCTGTGTCTGTCAGTGTGTTTCACACCACCCAGGACGCACTGGTGACACACAGCAAGATAGGTAACTAATGGATGATGAAAATGGTGGGTTTCCTTCCTTGGATCATATGCCAAAATAAATGATGGATGGTCTTAAGAGTTGAATATAAAAACCAAGCAACATCTAGAAAGAAATATCGGGAGTCTTGAGGTAGACAGGAATTTCCAGGCATAAAAACATAAAAGAAATGACAACAGAGATTAATGAACTTACACTAAAATACTGAAATTAGGAAGGGAAAAAAACCCATGAACAAAAATTAAAAGACAAAAGTCAAAGTGGAAAGAAACATTGGCAGTGTATACGAAAAATGATGGATTTTTGTGTGTGTGAGAGAGAGAGAGACAGAGACAGAGACAGAGAAGGCAATCAGGGGAGAGGGCCAGAGGGAGAGAATCCCAAGCAGCCTCCATGCCCAGCACAGAGCCCGATGACGCAGGACTCAATCCCACACACGACTCTGGGATCATGACCTGAGCTGAAATCAAGAGTTGGACGCTCAACTGACTGAGCCACCCAAGTGCCCCGAAAAACAGTGACTTTTAAAGCAAGTTTGAAAACTAGAAAAAATAAATAGCTCCCAGACATGTACAATATTTGATGTATTCATTAAAAATATAAAACAATGCAAAATGAAGTTTTAAGAATTGAAATTTCAAGGTTTAAAAAAAAGCATACTGTGTTAGTATAAATGCAATGAAATGGAGATTTTCATTCAACTGTTCACAGAAGAGAAAAGCCCCACAACATTTCTGGAGCACCGTTGGGGCATAACCATTCACAGCATATACAAAGTTTATACTTTTGACTGCAAATCTCACTTAGCAACTTATGCTCAAGGAGCAATTAAATAAACACGCAGAAGTTTACATACAGATATGAGTTACTAACAACCAGAAATGAGAAATCCCCACTATATGTAAAAATAAGTAAATGGTTAAATCAACCATAAGCCTATATAGCAATTGTACTTACGTTAGAATGCTAATGAATGGCCCGGGGAATGCAAGCAATAAAACATTAGGGAGAAGAAAGCAAGATCCAAATCTAAAATAAGTAAATACTGAAACAAATGTGCACAGAAAAAAAAGTACTGACCAGAGCAAGACCTGACATACGGCAGGCACTGGGTAACAGCGTGCAAGGAGTGCCTGAAAATAAGAACATGGAAAACACAGCAAGATTGGAATGCTCGCCTTTGAGAGGTATGATTCAGGGCAATTGTTGCATCCACGATTTTGTACATTTCCCCGATTTTCTACCATCAACACGAATTGACCTTATAATCAGAAAATCACATGATTCCATTTTTAAAGTCTGTAGGGATGTCAACTCAAATAAAGACTGAAAGTTGTCCATGAGTCACAAGTAGGCGAAAACAAACAATCAAATACAAATACAGACGAAGCAAAAGCAGAACAGACAGGTGTCGGGGCTCAACAAGGAAATGGCTCCTTGCTTCCAATGAAGGACATCAGGGTTAATTTTCAGTCCCGAGTGCCTGTATAGAACAAAAATCGAACTGTTTCCAACTACAAAAACATGTCAATGGGTGTGCTTCCTTTTTTGATTCCCAGTCGATAATCTACTATCTCTTTCATCAGAAGAGGTTGTCACTCCTGGCTCATGGCAGGTGTTTTTGTCAGAAACCAGGAGAATGCTTTAGAGGTGAGCGCGTCCCCGTGGACACCAGGGGCAGCGCTGGTCCTTCAAGGCCACTTGCCTTCCATGGAAAACGCTCTTCCTCCACATATGAATCTGGCTGTGCAGAATCCTGGCTTACTTTCCATCCTTAGCCACCGCAAACAAACATGGACGCCGAAACATCCTTAATAATGCACAAGGTGACCCAAATTTCTAGAGAGTGAAAAAATAAAATGTAACCCTGAAATCCGAAAACCCTCTTAGCTCGGAGAGCCAGGCCGTCTCATAATCTGGCGACAACAGTCACTAAAACGTTCCCGGAGAGCAGCTGAGGCACAGATAATAGAGAAGATGGAGCATCATTTTCTGAGCCAAACAAAATAATGTGATACGGATTAACCAGCTGCGTTATGAACCCAGTCATTCTGTCTAGTTTATCCCACCACAGGCTCCAGAAGATTTTTTTTGTTGCTTTTCACTCACATTTACGCTCATGGTCCTAAAACTATGGTTTCAGAGTCTAGATATGTGGGGACAGGTAAAACCGTGTGGCCCCTCTAGCATCTGCCTGAAAGTCATTTGCTATGCCCACCCTATGGGAGGGAGGTGGATAAAAGTTGACCTGGGAAGAGGTGCTTGATAAAATACAGCTCCCGTGTGGCTTGCTGCGGGGGGTAGAGTGGTGACCTGTTCACGTTGTGCCATTTCCTCGGGCAGCAACCTGGGGCTGCAAGAATCACAAGTCTGGGGTGGTTTCACGGGCGTCCGCAGAGTGCCCTGTCTTCCTTTCTGCAGGTTCAAATGGGCCACAGGAATATCGAGGAAGAAATAAACACCCCCTGGTTGCAAGTGTCGGTTTTGAGCATTCACGGAGAGTGTCGGACACATCTTGTGAGCTCTCGTGCCGTGCGGTCCCGCAGGCACCATCAGTCACATGAAAGGTCGCCCCCTTCATGGATCACACTGTCAACGGTGCCCCCTGGAGTTGTGCACCAGGACAGCCTTAAG
This sequence comes from Mungos mungo, assembly GCA_004023785.1. Taxonomy (NCBI): domain Eukaryota; kingdom Metazoa; phylum Chordata; class Mammalia; order Carnivora; family Herpestidae; genus Mungos; species Mungos mungo. Next base: position 137,110 of record PISW01001190.1, read on the forward strand.
GGATGACTTCTACCTTTTCGGCAGCCCTTCTGTTCCCACAGCCATGACTAGAGGTGGCGCTTCTCGCCAGGGCATGGCTTGGGTTGCTCGGGGCCTGACCATGTGCGTCGTAGACCTGCTAGCTCTCGCCCACATTAACAGGGGCTTCTATTATGATGACGATACTGGGCCAAAGCCCAGCGCCATTACTCACAGAAGCTGACCAGGAAGACCTTAGCCCAGAATATTGTGATGTTTTAACACTCACAAACTCTGACGTCAGCAGTAAAGAAGTCCTAAGAATCAGCCAGAATCCTCTGCTGATTCTTTAAATATGTATGTGTATATATAGAGAGAGACAGAGACAGAGAGAATTCAGGTGCCATGCAATTCACCATTTAAACGGTACAACTGAGTGGATTTCAGTATATTCACACCAACCAACCCGGATCTCATTTTGGAAGAGTATCATCACCCCCAACGGAAACCCTGTACCTGAGGATTCACACACACAGACACACACACACACACCCCACGCCACCTCCACCCCCAGCACGACACAAACACTAATTTACCGTCTCTCTATAGATCTGCCTTCTGGGCATTGGAGATAAAGGGCATCATACAGCATGTGGTGTTTTGTCACTGCGTCTTTGAGCTGACATGTTTCCGAGGGCCCTCCATATGGCAGCATGTGTCAGTAATTCGTTCTATGCTATTGCTGAAAAAGATCCCACTGCATGGATATAGCGCATAATTTCATCAGTAAAGATGGACACTTGGGTTGCTTCCCACTTCCGAGTGTTTTCCCCTAATGCTGCGCACGCGCTCATGCACAAGGTTCTGTATCTTCATTTCTGTTGGGTATGTACCTAGGAGCAGAATTTCCAGGCTGGATGATAACTCTGCGTTTAGCATCTTGAGCAACTGCCAAAGTGCTTTCCAAAGTGGTGCATCCATTCCACATGTCTGCCATCGCTGCGGGAGCTTCAGACTCCTCCACACCTTCACCCAAGCTCTGTGCCTTCTGTCTTAGTGGCCTCAGCCATCTTGGGGGGGGGGGAGTGGTTGCTGCTTATGGTTTTTATTTTCTTTCCCTAATGGTAAGGATGTTAGGCATCTTTTCCTGTGCTTTTTGCCTATTTGCAGATCTTCTCCGGAGAAATATCTGTTCAGATATTTTGCCCACGTTTTTCAAGTTAGATTATTTTTTTTTAAATCAATTATCACTGAGCTGTTAAGAGGTTTTACATTTCTTATCAGATATGAATCTGCAAATGTTTTGTCCCCATCTGTGTGTCATCTTCTCCCTTTCCTGATGTTTTCATTTTAAGCACAAAAGGGCGCCTGGGTGGCTCAGTTGGTTAAGCATGGACTTCAGCTCAGGTCATGATCTCACAGTTCATGAGTTTGAGCCCCGTGTTGGGCTCTGTGCTGACAATGTGGAGCATGGAGCCTGCTTCGGATTCTGTGTCTCCCTCTCTCTGCCTCTTCCCTCCTTGCACTCTCTCTCTCAAAAAATAAATAAACATTTAAATTTTTTCTTAATTTAAAATACAAAAGCTTGTAATTTTGATAAAGTCAGATTTCTCTCCTTTTTTCTTTTATTGTTTGTGCTTTTGGTGTCAATCCCAAGGAACCCGTGGCTAACCCGAGGTCATGAAGATCTGCTCCTGTGTTTTCTTCTAGTTTTGTAGTGTTAGCTTAGCCCTTACACTTAGGTATACAATCCGTTTGAATTAATATCTGTGTATCATGTGAGGAAGGGGTCCACTGTGTTCCTCTGTGTGTGGCTATTCACTTATTCCATCTCCGTATGCTGAAAAGACTATTGTTTCTCACTGAATTGTCTTGGCAGCCTTTTCTAAATCAATCGACCATAAATATAAGCATTTATTTCTGGACTCTCAATTCCAGTCCCTTGATCCAAATGTCAATCTTTATGCCAGTGCAACATTATCCTGATTACTATAGCTTTGTAGCAAGCTTTCAAATGAGGAAATGTTAATACTCATTTTTATTCTACTTTTTCAAGAAGTTTTTTGGCTATTCTGAGTCCTTCGCATTTCTATATGGATTTTAGGATTAGTATGTTAATTTTGGCCAAAAAAAAAAAGGTAGCTGGGGTTTCCATAGGGATTGCATTGAATACGTAGATCAATATGGGAGGCATTGCCATCGTAGAAATGAGTCTTCTAATCCATGGATATGGGATGTCTTTCCATTTCTTTGGATCTTTTGAACTTTTTTTCCAATGATGTTTCTAGGATTGTTCATTGCTAGTGTAGAGAAATACAAATTATGTCTGTGTGTCGATCTTTCATCTTGAAAACTTGCTAACCTCGTTCTTTGTCCTAAAAGAGTTTTTTAGTGTATGTTTTAAAAACTTTTAAATACAAGATCACATCTCTGCAAATAGAGACAGCTTTACTTCTTCTCTTCAAACCTAGGTGCTTTTATATCTTTTTGTTCCTTAACTACGGTGACTAAAACTTCCAGTACAACATGGAACAGAAGTAGTAAAAGCAGGCATAATGGTCTTGTGACTGATCCTAGGGGGAAATCTTTCAATTTTTCACCATTAACTGTGATAAGTACAGGTTTCTCATAGATGCTCTGTGTCAGGTGGAGGGAGTTCCATTCTATTCCCCGTTTGTTGAGTGTATTACAAAAGAGTATTGGATTTTGTCAAATGCCTTTTCTGCGTCCATTGAGATGATCATACAGTTTATGTCCCTTATTCTTACGATACTGATTTATTTTCATATCTTAAACCAGCCTCCCTTTCCCGGGGGACGTCCCAGTTGGTCATAGTATATCATCTTTTTCATTTGTTGCTGGCCTTCATTTACTAATATTTTGTTAAGGATATTTTTCATCTCTGTCCATAAAGGATATTGATGTGTAGTGTTGGCGTATTCTGGTTTTGTGATATCTTTGTCTGCTTTTGGTATCAGAGTAATTCTGGCCTCAGAATTAGTAAATGTTCTTCCACCTATTTTTTGGAAGAGTTCATTAGGTACTCGTGTGAATTCTTCTTTAAATGTTTGACAGAACTGACCCATGAGGGCATTTGGTTATGGGCTTTTCTTCGTGGGACATTGGGTTTTTCTATTATTATTATTATTATTATTATTATTATTGCTAATTCAATCTCTTTACTTGTTATAGATCCATTCAGATGTTCTACTTTTTCCTGAGACAGTCTTGGTGGTTTGTGAATTTCTAGGAATTCGTCTCCTTCCTCTGTTATCACAGTTATCTCTGTAATTGTTCATAGAATTCCCTTATAATCTTCTTTATTTTTGTCGAGTCACTAAGCATGCTGTCTCTTTCAGTCTTAAGTTTAGTATTTTGACTCTTCTTGTTTTTTTCTCTTGGTCACTCTAGTCAAAGAATTGTCAATTTTGTTGATCTTTTCGAGAACCCATTTTTGTTCTGTTGATATTCTACATTGATTTTCTCATCTCCATTTTATCACAATCCTGCTGTAATCTTTAAGATTTCCTTCTTTCTACTTGCTTCGGGTTTTGCTTGCTTTACTTTTTCTTCTTAAGGTGGAAAGGCTGGTGATTGGTTTGAATCATCCCTCCCTCTTCGTGTTTTGTTTCATTTTATTTAACTCCTATAAATTTCCCTTAAGCAGTCTTTGCCTACATTCTGTAAATCTTGGTATGTTGCATTTTTTTCTTGTTCGTGTTAAAATACTTTTTAATTGTGTGATTTCTTCTTTCTCCCATGAGTTACTTAGGAGTGTGTTTTTTGATTCCACGTCTCTGTGAGTTTCCCTAATTGTCTCCTGCCATTCATCCTTCATAATTCTGTGGTTGGAAAGTGTATTAGGACAGTTTCAACCTTACATGTACAGGGGCTCCACACCTCTGAGGCTCCCCTTTGTGGTCCTCTGGCTCCGGCCACTGTGGTCTGCTGGCCGCCTGTGAGATCAGGACTGCGCATGGGCCCACATGGAGGGAGGACAGGGAGAGAAAAGTCCCGGGGTCGGTGCCCTTTTGAGGGTCACAGCTTCACTGAACTTAGAAGGAAGTGCCCCTCTCAGAGTCCGGGCTCCCGCTGGCCCCTTCGCCAGCCACTGCCTCTGGGACTGGCCAGGGGCTGGGAGACGAGAGAATGGGGGAAGCCTGGGGCACTGCTGTGCATTCTGGGTACTCGGAGTCCCTTTACCTGACTGATCCAGGACTAGAAGCTTCCCCCTAGCATTCACATCTGGGTTTCGAGCTGCAGGAGTCCCAGGCTAGAAGGGAAAAATGGCAACCGCACCACCACTGGTGGGCCTTTAAGTCCTGGTTTAAATCCACCCGGCATCGTTTCTGGGCGGGGGTCTTCCGGCAGCTGCTCCAGAGTTCTGTCCAGGTCATATCATTAGATATGGGGGAAAACACAGGTGCTTATCCAGAATGGGGACCTGAGTGGGATTTTAGAAACCAAAAGGAAAAGAGAAACACGGATTAGTATGAATCCAGTATTTTGACTGGAAAGAGAAGTCTGAAGAGAGACCTGAGCTCCTGAGGGACACGTGGAGACAGAAAGAGAGTTTCTCAGATAAAAAAAAAAAAGTGTCTCCTCGGTGTGTGGAGTCAAGGCCACAGGACAGACAGGGAGCTCTGCCAAATTGTGCCCAGACCTCAGAGACAGCTGTCCCCAGGGATGCGGATTCAGTGTGGACTCCCGGCTTCCCCGAAGAGTCCAGGACCCCAGACCGAGCTCAGAGGCAGCAGTCAAGCTTCCAATCCGAGGGGTCCGTGGGAGCTGGCGATGCGTGTCTCTGAACCCACCCCACTATGGCCCCAAGCACCCTGTCAGCTGCCTTTGCCCCCCCCCACCTGGAACCCCAAAGGCGAGGCTCAGTTTATAGATGCGTCAGCAGGAGAGTGTTGTAAAGATGCCTCTCGTGTTCCCACCGGCCAAGCAGAGATCAAATTAAGTGGATTTAAAGACACGGAAGACATAAACCATTTCTGGCACACCCCAGTTGTAGGCCGAGTGTCCTGTCCATCACCCACCCCCCCCCACCACTGCCACCAGCCTCACACGCACAGGAGGAAATAGTAAACAGAGACATCACCTTTGTGGGCAGGAGGGTTTTTAGCAAATATAGGAGGCTGCCAAAGCCAGGGACTCCTATTCAGCTAAATGATTACAGCTTGGATTTTATTTCTAAGCAGCTTTCCAGCATTGCGTTGTCGCCTATAACAAGTGGCCTTCTCACACGCGGGTGGAAGATCTTAATTGGCCCTGGCGAAGGGATCATTCATCCGTCTCAGGAGCGGAAGGATGAGCAGCATATGCAGTTACACTAATGGTTTCATTTTTTAAGACACTGAGTATTGTTTATGCGCCGCTCTCATTTTATTGCGCGCAGATTAACAATAGTTCATCCCAAATAGAGGGCTGTGTTGGGGGGAGGGCAGGGTGCATTTCATTTCCTGGCAGCTACGAGGCTCCTCGATTGGTTTTTCTCTCCCCTGCTGAGGTCAGTCACCAGCTCCGATATGATTTCTGCTGAATCAGTTTGCTGTGATTTGTCTTGTCCGCCTGCCCAACGTTAATTATATCTCCCAACGGGCGCTGGGCTAAAATACAGAGCATATTTCAATAGAGGAAAAATGTATGTCTCCTTATTTGAGGGCCTTTCATTTTGACTTTCAGCTCCCTCTCCGCCTTTCCAAGGTCTGTAATCAATAGTCACGTGGCTCTGGGTCCTTTATCCGCGAGAAATGGGGGAGACCTTGGCCGTATTTTCTTTTCAGACTTCAGAATCCAGAGTTAATGTAGGGATAAAAGGACCTTATTCTCCTTCCCTTTCCAGTGAAATGCACTCAACCCCTTATTTTAAAATAGTCCTCCCTTCAAGAAATCTGCTAAATTTCTCTTGTCTACCCTCTGGGGAATTTCTGTGGTTCACCTTATTGGAAAGATAGCTCTGCCCCCAGGTGACCAAAATTAAAACCAAAGTTCAAGCTAAAAACTAAAAAACAAAAACAAAAATACCCACCTTTCTCAAAAAGAAATTAATTTGTTGTCCAATTTTAATGTTTGTTTTTGAAAGAGGGCGAGAGACATAGCGTGAGCCAGGGAGGGGCAGAGAGAGAGGGAGACACAGAATCTGAAGCAGGCTCCAGGCTCTGAGCTGTCAGCACAGAGCCCGACCCGGGACTCAAACCCACAAACTGCTAAATCATGACCTGAGCCAAAGTCAGACGCTTAACTGACTGAGCCACCCAGGCGCCCCTTTTGTCCAATTTAGGATGTGAATAGATGCCAGTGCCCCCACCTTACTAGAAATGAAGGTGTTAATTCCACAACCCCACCATGTGGCACTTGGGCTCACAGCCACGTGCGCATGGAAACATTCTAGCCTCTAGCCTGGCACAAACCATATTCTCTACTAGCAGTCGTTGATATAAAATTAAGGCCAAGGGGCACCTGGGTGGCTCAGTCAGTTAAGCATCTGACTTTGGCTCAGGTCATGATCTCACAGTCTGTGGGTTCGAGCCCCACGTCAGGCTCTGTGCTGACAGCTCAGAGCTTGGAACCTGCTTCCAATTCTGTGTCCCTCTCTCTGCCCTTCCCCCACTTGCACTGTTCTCTCTCTGTTTCTCAAAAATGAATACACATTAAAAAACATTTTTAAAATATTAAGGCCAGTAGATGACTCAAAAATGCTGATATGGGGCCTGAACCATGTGGAAAGAAAACTCAGTTATCGTCTCTGCTGTGACCGAAACAATGGAAACGGATGGGTGGATGAAGTCAGCATGTGACCACAAACTGCCGCCCTCACGCACGAGCAGCCAAGATATGTCCCTTCCGGAAAGTTCTATGAGATGCTGCCAAACCTGAATCCTCCCGTACGGAACCAGCGCTCCGGCGGGGAGTTCACTCTTCCCCAGGGAGCCTCTGGTCACACGGTTTCTGTAAAGAGATCAACATACAACCTGTCTCAACGTCACCGTCTGAGCTGCATACATCGTGGCATGGTCAGCGCTGGACCCTCGGCCAGCGTCACCTCGCGCCACTCCTGGACTTCAGCGTGTGGACGTTTTACACAGTGAAGTCACCGCCAGAAGCACACAGGTCAAGAGTATGAGCTGAAACAAGAAGGCAGAGGGTGGCCTGGCTTCCCGGCAGCTGGGAACACGCCCACTGAGTGACTCAAAGCTGCCACCACCCCGCACATGTCTGTGAGTGACCACGAAAGCGCCGCGGGTATTTATCTCAGAGTCACAGATAAATTTTAAGGAGCCGGCAAATGTGTCAACGTGGACCCCTTGGATGAAAGGGTGGACCCCATAGTCTAGACCTCTGTACACCTTCCCTATCAACATCTCTCCATCCTGCGTCCCCGTATCAGTGTGCTGGGGTCCCCATTAAAAATGTACATACACTGGGGGGCTTAAACAACGGAAATGTGTCTTTTCACACTTCTGGAGGCTAGAGGTCCAAGACCAAGGCTCCAGAAGGGCTGCGTCCCTCTGAGGGTGACCTCCGCGGCGTCACGTGGTTGTGCCTCTGTGCGCGTCTGTGTCCTGATCTCCTTATTAGGACCCCAGTCAGACTGCATGAGAGCCCACCCTGCTGACCTCATTTTGCCTGCGTCACCCCTTCTTTTTTCAAGGTGCCACTTGCAGATACAGGCCCCCCTGAGACACTGGCCATTAGGATCGTGAAATGTGACGTTAAGGGCAATTCGGCCCATATGAGCTCTGTGCTCAGTGCCATGGATTTACTCTCTCAATTCAGGATGTCAGGACCTCAAATATTTCCCTTCTTAGAGTGACTGTGTTGAATTTTAAGTATAAGCAGAAAGAGCTTTCTTCTAACTGGACCTGGGATCAGGCTGCCAGGTCTGGGCCCAGGATGAAGATGGAGATACACAGCGCATGGGACAGAGGAGTCACACCAGCCAGGTGTCGGTCACCCTGTCCCATGATGGGACAGGAGAGAATGCAGCAGCCTCGCCAGGGCAGGGCCAGCACAGGGCTCACACCCGGGACGAGCCCTGCACCGTGAGCCCTGGGGGGCCTGCAGGTGACTGCTGCTCAGCCTGTCCCTGGGGACCTGGTGAGCCTGATTTCCTCGCAAGGGCCTCATAACGGTCGGCCGGGGGCAGGGCACCGGTGGGGACGCTGTCAGCCTCTGGCCTCCAACCACGGAAGGACAGAGGAGAACAACACTCAGGAAATGAGGTCTGCCTTGCACTCTTGTTCCCAGAGTCCTCTACCCCCACAACACTGACTTTACGGGTTGAATGGCACTCCCATCCCCCAAAAGATGCTGAATTCCCTCGTACTTGGGAAGTGACCTTATTTGGAAACCGGGTCTTTGCAGATGATCAGGTAAAGATGAGGTCATCAGGATGGGCTCGAATCCTGTATGACCGGTGTCCTCATAAGGAAAAGAACTCTGGACCCAGACATCACACGAGAGAAGGCCACATTGAGAATGAAGGCAGAGATCAGGGTGATGTCCCTACAAGCCAAGGAATGCCACACACTGCCGGCGCCCCATCAGAAGCAGAGGGGTTGAGGCCTGGAGCAGACCCTCCCTCTCGGCCTCAGAAGGAACCCACCGCCCGACACCTTGGCCTGGGACCTGTGGCCTCCAGAATGGTGAGACAACCCATTTCTGCTATTCAAGCCACATCACTTGGGGTGTTTTGTTATGGCGGCCCCAGCAACCTACTACACGCAGAGATTGTTTTTAAATCGGAGCCTTTCTCCGCTCTGCTTAAAGTTCTCCATCACACTTAGGATAAAATCCACCCTCCTTACCAAGGCAGACAAGCTCCGAGTAGCCTAGTCTTTGGTGACACCTACCCTGCTTTACGCCTCCTCCTGAAATACAGGGCCCTCCAAGCTCACTGGACCCCCCTCTCATCCACAGACCTTCCAGATCTTCTGCTACCTCAGGGCCTTTGCACTGGCTGTTCTTTGCCCAAATCTTTTTATCATTTTGGGGTTTTTTTAATGTTTGTTTATTTTTGAGACAGGGAGACAGAGCATGAGTGAGGGAGGGGCAGAGAGAGAGAGAGAGGGAGACCCAGAATCTAATGCAGACTCCAGGCGCTGAGCTGTCAGGACAGAGCCCACCTCGGGGCTTGAACTCACGAACCGTGAGATCATGACATGAACTGAAATCAAGAGTCAGATGCTTAAATCAAGAGTTGGACGTTTAACCGACTGAGCCACCCACATGGCCCTCATTTTGGTTTCAGTGAAAACATCACCCCCTCTGAGAGGCCTCCCTGACAACATCGATGGCAGTGACCCCTCAGTCCCCAGGCCTGTTCCTGCCACCATCCTGTTTGGTTTCCTGCACAGAACTATGTGGGATCTAAGATCATCCTGGGGGAAAAAGCGCTGAAGGGAAACATGCCAAAACATCCCAGTAGTTCTGTCTCTGATGAGATCGAGTTGGGCTCGATTTTAACCTTCTGCTTCCCAGAGCTTCCACGATTAACATATAGGATTTTCTAATGGGAAAAAGGCAATGGCTGCTCAAAAAAAAAAAAAAATCCACATCAATAAAGTTTAAAAAATTTTAAATTGAAAAATTAAAAAAAAAATTACCAAAATGGCCTACCGTGTATGGACAGCTCTGCTTTCAGCACCGTGTTGTTGGCTAACAGCACATCTCCCTTCTAGATGGTTCCCCAGCAGAATTTCCTTCCAGATGATTGTGTTTGGTCTTAAAAACACGTCCATAGAATTCTTTGCTGCTACATCCTTCCAGCCACCACAAGGCTGACCTCGGTTACCCAGCAGGATGCACTGAAAAGTGATGCTGTGTGACTTGCAAGGTCAGGTCAGAAAAAGCCCTCTCTCTTTGGACGCTTGCTCCGGAGGGAAGTATCTGGAGGGAACCAGATGCAATGTCAGAAATACAGCACCTCTGAGGGGCGCCTGGGGGGCTCAGTCCATTCAGCGTCTGACTTCGGCTCAGGCCATGATCTCACGGTTCGTGAGTTTGAGCCCCGCATCCAGCTCTGCGCTGCTGGAGCCTGTTTCAGATTCTGTGTCTCCTTCTCGCTCTGCCCCTCCCCTGCTTGTGCTCTGTCTCTCAAAATAAATAAATAAGTAAATACTTTAAAATAAATAAATAAAAGGCTTATTTTTCCTCACAGAAATCTGCAGGTAGGCTGCTTCTGGCATTGCTTTAGCTGCTTTAATAATATCATAAGGGCCCCAGGGTGTGTTAAGTCTGAGACTTGGGATTTTCCTTCTTCCTCTTTCTCCCCCCACCCTACTCATCATCACAAGATGGCTGCAGCAGCACCAGCTATCACAGCTGCTATCAAGGCAGTGAGAAGGGAGGAAGTGTGAGAAGCCCTGTGAACCGTATCTTTTTGTTTTGTTTTGTTTTTTACCAAAAAGCTTTTCAGAGCCACAGGTAGCAATGTTGTCCTTAGATTTTGTGGGCCAGAACTGGATCCCATGCCCCACACCCCAGCTGCAGAAGGGGCTGAGGAACTGGGAAATAGCTTTGTCATGATGGTCTTAATCATAAGTCATCATCTGGGTGCATTGCAGCCTTACACTCAAGTTCCTGTTCGCAAGGAAGAAAGGGATGAGAATTTTTACAGACACATTAGAGGTATCCACCCAAGCCACCTGACCACTTTCGTGTCCTCATGACTTTGAGCAAGACTCCCAGGCCTCTGAGCTTCAGTTACTTACCAGTAAAGTGGAACGCAACGTCCGTGGCACCCGCCAGGGCACCTGACCTCCTGAGGATGTCCTGAAGGGACACGTTCCCGGAAGAAAGCCATGCCGCCTCATCTATCCAAATGCATCACAAAATGTCTGTAGAGTTAACCTGGTGGTGGTTTTCATCGTGGGGACAGAAGTGTTCACAGTTCTGGCTCTGGGACCAGCAATCTGCTGCAGAAGGAAACACTGGATACTCTGGAGAAAACGTCACAGTGCAAGGCACAGTCGCGTTGAGCTGGAATGCACCAGGGACCCAGGAGGGACAGAATCAGTGTGTCCCCCACAGGGCATCTCCGGGGCCTCTGCTCTCGGTGACTCCCCAACCTGTGATTCATGCCCCCAGGATGCAGCGGCCCGCGGACATCTCTCTGCATTTACTCAGTGTCATTTACACCTTCTCTTCCCATAGCTTCTTACTTTTTTTTGTAGGATCATTACCTATGATCCTACCAGAGGCACATCTGCACCAATTTCCGAGCTGGAAAATCTGCTCACATCTTGCCTAGAGCAACGTTATCAAGGTTGTTCTGCTTTCCACCCTAACTCAGATGCATTCGCCCCTCCTTGTCTGATCTTGTCGCCGTTAATCAGGCCGATTTTCTGTCGCCAGCCTAAATTGCTACTTGCCGCTGTCTCTTCGCCCCACAGAGAAATCCCTTTCACCATCGTCTCCAGAGAGGCTAAGTCCTTGACTCCTAACCAGAATAAAGTGACTCGTTAAACTAGTCCATTGCCTTTCAGAATGAACGTGGCCGCATAAGACCATTTTTCTACATCTCCTCCTGGAACTCATGCATAAAGAACAAGGAGGACTTAAAAATCCCATAAACTCCATTTTCAGGAAAACCAGAAAATAGATACAGTCCACAGACTTCAAAGTACGTGTACAGACAACCGGGCAGGAGGGAGCAGAACTGAGCGGGACGGAGGATGGTGGAATGGGGGGAGGCCGAGGGGTGCACCAGCTAACCTGCACGTCTCAGGACGAGGGGTTCGCCCTCATCCACACCTGCGGTCTCTGTTCTCATCTAGTCCAGAGAGGCTGAGGAGGCCAGGCTGTGAAAAATGGAGCTGTGTTTATGAGAAGTAGCCTGACCCTGGCAGAGGACAAGGAAAACCCACCCAGGGTGGCACATTAATTCTGCCATCCCTCAAGGACTTTGGGCTGAGCGTGTTCCCAAATTCTTCCTCTCCTTCTTCTGCATTAACGGAGTTTCATCCAGGCACAGGGCCACCCACCTGGAGACTACATTTCCCAGCCTCCCAGCTTCATGTGGTCACGTGACTCCTAGAGACCAATTAGAGGGTTGCAGTAGAAGGGTGGCTCCCAGCCTTCCCCAGCACGTGCGGTCATATGACCAATAGGGACCAATGGGATCTGAGAAGAGATGTGCGCAGCACCAGGCGTGAGAGCGAACTGCTTGTTGCAGCTGTGTGTCCTTTTCCGTTCTGTTCCAGAGGCTGGAATGTAGACGCGGTAGCCGCGCCACCTCCGCTGTGTTCAGTGTGGACGGGAGTCGAGGGGGTGAGGGAGCAGCTGGAGGGAACACACCGGGGTCTCGGGTGTCTTCATAGTTTGAAGCCCCACCCCCATCCCACAGCCAGGACGCAGGACCGTCATGCGGTACAGGTGTCCTCTGTCCTGTGTCTGTCCTATGTCCTTAACCCATAGGCTCTGTTTGGTGCCCGTATGTGAATTGGCTCCCAGAAGTGAGATATGGCCGCGCAGAAAGCCGTAGTGAGTTAGTGGCCTGGGAGGGGCGCCGAGGGAATCTTCACCCCAATCCTCAGGGTGTAAATCAGCCTCTCTGGCGCCCCAGGCCTGCTCCCCCGCCCCCGCCCCCTCCCTCCACGTTGGGCGTGTCTCTCCGGAATTTTCCCGCTCTCGGCAAGGTTGCCAGTCAACTTCCCACGTTGTTCTCCATCCAGGATTCCATTTCGGGAGCCTGTGCCCAGAAAGGCTCCAACCGTGCAGAAACGCAAAACTGTGGCGGCAACAACCCCACGTGAGCACACCGCACGTGTCATCCCTGTCTCGTCTTTTCCTTCTATTTCAGAGCTCGGCCACCACCTAGCGGGTGCCTCAGACTTTCTGCGAGGCCAGCGCTCTGTGAACAGGACCGAGTGTCACTCACGGTGGAAACGCCTGGCAAGGATTCCCGACAAGCGTTTCTCATCTCGCCAGTGAGGCCGTGGACCGCTGCAGGTACAGTCTTGCGGTTTGGGGAATCTTCCAGAGTCGTGCACGCTGCTCTGCCCACGCTGGGCTGCCAGATGTTTGTGCATTGACTTTCTAAAAATCTCAACTTCGCTCGACTGTGAAAGTGGCTTCATTTTGGGGGATGCACTCAGTTCAGAGAACAGGCCCTGGTGAGCTCACCTGGGCTGCCAGCCCGTGCTCCCCCAGGTGGTGTTTGGACAAGAAACTTCTTTTCATGGCGTCAGTGTCTAAAGAGACACAGGCAGACCTGCGGGGGTGGCTGGAAAGTGGTCCTGAACGCCCCGACCCCCTTCCCTTCCTCCTCAGCTGGTCTCCAGGATCAGAGCCATCCCCATTCAAATGAAAACGGCAGAGGTCACAGCTTCTAAGCGACCTGCCATGGGCCACTCCACCCTATCACACTGGGCAGGAACCCTGGGCCAACTGCCAGCACAGACAGTGGGGTAGATGCGCTCACACACATCTTGCCAAGAGAAAGTGGCTCACCACGATAAAAGGATATATACTGTTTATTCCATGGATGTGAAATTCTAGAACACACAAATCTGTGGCGACAGAAAGCAAATCGGTGGTTATTTCTGGGGATTGACAGGGAAGGGGGCACAAGAGACTGATCCAGATGGTAGAAAAGCCAAGAACTTGATAGAGGGCTGGCTTACACAGGTGTGTGCACTTGTCAGCCCTCATCAAATCGTAACACAAGATGTGTTTCACCTTATGCAAATTGTACCTAAAAAAAAACCAACAAAAGGGTGAGGTGGGGCGAGTGAGTGGCCTATTGTAGCCGAGACAAGGTGGGGGGCTGTGCTGAGAGCTGACCTGGTCGGAAGGGCTGGCGCTGACCTCCGAGCCTGGACCAAGTGACTGGACTGTTGTGCCACTGAATAGGATGCACGGAGACTTTTGCCCGGAGGGCGTGTTGTGAGCAAGATCGTGTTTTAGGGAGATGTGATCATTTTGTCACTGTCTCAAGTGGACACATCCCAGTTTCTTGCTGGAAACATTGCTGGGAACCATGACCATCGCACACCTGAGCCCCCTCTGTGTTTGGGGAATCAGGAATCTGCCTCTAGACCTCCCGGCCAGGCAGACTGAAACTGCTGGCTTCTCAGCCTCACCCCTCCCAAGCCCTCACTTCTCCCAAGCAGCCAGATGGGGGCTCATGGCTCCGACTTGGCATCAGAGCCAGTAGGCAAATGAGCAGGACCTCCTGGGACCAGTCCGCCAGGGTGGCCGCAGCAGAGCACCTGTGTCCAGTGGCCAGAGCCCCAGAGTTAGGGACCGGAGAGGCCAGTGGGGTAAGCAGACCCATCAGCGCCCTGGAGTGGCGCCCATAGCAGCCTCCAGCCTGTGACCTGGGGCACTGTGCCCAGCAAAGTGGCCTCCATGTGACTCTTAGACCTCCTGCAGGTCTGTGAGCACCCTGAGATCCCTTTAGTAAGTTCTTTTTTGGCTTTAATTAACTGGATTCCATTTCTGTTGCGAGTAACAAAAAATCCTAACCTCACACACTACTGCGCTCTGAGTGTAGAGTTCCCGGGACTGTGGGGGCAACGAGGTCCCGTGGAGCACGGGAGGTGGGGTCTGAAGCCCCGCCTTCTCATCGGTGCCCTGGCGAAGCACAGGGATATCCTTACCATTAGGGCTGTGGAGCTCCTCACCTAACAACTCAAGAGGGTCCTGGGTGGAAAGGTGGTGCTGTTGTCCCCCCTCAAAGTGCCCCTGCCCTGGGGGGATGCACGGGCCCTTGGAGACGCAATATTCCCGCAGGGCTCCAGCAGCAGACCCCGCAGAGGCTCTGTGGTCGGCTTTCTCCGCCTGTAACATGCCTCCACTCCAAGCATTTGGGCCAGAGGAGGCGGGGAGGTCAGGATGTTCCTCTTGCCCCTTTGAGCGCTGAGTGCAGCTTTACTAAGCCCTCCGCTTAATTATGGGAGGTGAGAACCGGGCATGTAGCCTGCGATGCCGTGACGGACCTCGCCCCTTGCTTCAGGACCAAGACGGTCCAATCTACCCGAACCACAGATTTCCCAGAGAAGAGCCTCCCAGGACCTGAGATTCCGCTGGTCAGAGCATTTCCTTGTCAGACAACTGTGACTTATCACAGCTCCTGGGTCCTTGCCTTATTGCACTTGCCAAACCTGAGCCATTGTGTCAAGAGCTCTGCAGAGTCCCCGTCTGGTCTCCCCGTGGAAACCCTAAACCACTGAAGATGTGTGTGGGCTGAATGGTGGCCCCAAAGATATGTCCACATACTAATCTGTCAAATCTGTGGCTGTGATCTTATTTAGAAAAAAAGGGGGGATCGTTGTTGCTGTAACTGAGGGACTTTGAGACAAGAGCATCCTGAATTATCTCAACGGGCCCTAAACCCACTGACAAGCACCCTTACAAAAGACACACAGACGGAGAGGAAGCGAGGTGACAACGGATGTGGAGATCGGTGTGGAACCAGGATCCCAGAAATACTGACCACCCCAAAGTTGGAAGAGGCCAGGAGCAGATTCTCTCCTAGAGCCCCCTGCAGGATTCTGGACTAGTCCCCAGAAGTGTGAGAGAAGAAATTCCTGTTGTTGTAAACCATCTAGTTTACGGGACTTCGTACAGGGATCCGAGGCGCTGGCTAATAGTCATCTCGTGGTTGACGTCTCGCCAGCCGAGCCCCTGGATTCCTCCCGAGGCCACTGTACTCGGGATCTTACCTGAGTCGGCTGTCCCTTCCTTCCGGCTGCTCAGACTGAAACCTACGAGACAGACGTGATTTCACTTTCTCTCACATTTCACAGTCAGACCATCAAGAAATCTTGGAGCTTCCACCTTGAAAGCATGAACCCAGAGTCTCAGCTCCCCCCCATCCCCTCCTCTGCCTCTGTATGATGGATTATTGCAGGGTCCTCCAAAGGGTCTCTCTCTGCCCTTTGCTGGTTCTTACCCATTATCATTCATTCCATTTCGGCCTCCTCATTGTTCTAATACCCCAGGGCCTTTGCACAGACTGCTCCATCTCCCTATAGCACCCTTCCCCTGACAGCTATATGGCGCAGCATCTCTCCACCTTCAGATGTTTGCTTGAAGGCCACTTTCTCAATAAGGTCTCTCTTGTCCACTCATTTAAAATATGAACCCCTCCCCCAGCATTCCTGATCTTTCTTATCCTGCTCTCTTTTCCCCAGGACCCTTAACACCTTGTGTCATGCTGTGCTCTTTATTTATGTACTCTGTGTGTTTACTGTCCCTGTCTCCCCACCAGAGTGTAAACTCTAGGCCAGCAGGCATTTTTACTTCCTTTATTCCCTGATATATCACCCAGCAAAGCACCAGACCCACAGTAGGCGCTCAATAAATATTTGTTGAATAAATAAGTGAGGTAAAGAAAGTGTCGGCTATTTCTTTCATAATAGAGTGCATTTGTTGTGATCACAAAGGAAATGAAATTGTGTGGTCATCAAATCATATTGTCTGCAGCGTAGCATTTTGAAATATGAAGATATTCCGCTTTACAAAAATGGCTGTCATTTTTTTCAGCTTATCAGCTGCATTTAGAAGCCTTGCCACTCTGTAATGCAGTTGATGACTCACCGCTGGGAACAGCAGCATTTTTCTCCCTAGTCTGGACCAAGATAATGATTGTAACAGGGCACGCCTAGGACATCCGTAACACTCAGATAGGCCGGGTGACACCGTGCAATAAACTGCCCCCGGATTTCAGTGGCTCAGAACAGAAAGGTTCTGTGTCTTGGTCACATGAAGTCCCTGGTGGAACTGAGTGGTGTCCGTGCAGTGGTGCATTTCTGCATCTCTGTAGTAGGCAGGCTCTTAGGACCATTTGGGTGGGGAGGGTGAGTACCAGACCCTCTTCCACGGGCATTTAAATGCTTCTGCCTGTGAGTGACACGTTTCACTTCTGCTTTATGTCATTGGCCAGAGCCAGTCACATGACCTCAAAGGCACATGGCCAGAAAAGAGGGGGAACCAGAAATTCTGACAGGCACCATCATGGATTCCCCCACAAGTGAAGCGAAAAGAAATGTATCTTTTCCATATTTTGGGGCCTTGTGTTCTTTTGTCAGATTTTGCAATAAAGTATTGGAGGTTTTGTTCTCATTAATTTGAAGGAAGTCTTCAGGGCTTTGCTTCTGATCAAAGTTGACAACACAGTGTTGCAATTTGTCTTTTGACCTTTTTTTATGGGGGTTTATGCCATTCAGAGTTAAGCACTTTTAAAGCATTCTTATTATAAAGTAGAATTCCGTACAGGGGTGCAGAAAAGCGCGCAGAAGAGATCTGTAGCTTAATGAGTGATCGGAAGGCAGACGCCTTGTAAACAAGGCCTGGGGCCAGAACGGCCTCCTCCAGAACTGTCACCATCTTTCCCGTCACAGCCTCCTCTCTCTGTACAGTCACCGCTCTCCAGAGCTGTGTGCCCGTCACCTCTTTGCATTCCTGAATGGGCCACCCAGCACGTGTCCCTAGGACACTACAGTTCAGTCTTTCCACTTTCAAAGATCGTGTTCTCAAGTCTCAGTTCATCTCGCCATTTCCCTTCCATCCTTTTTGTTTTCTTGCAGTTTGCCTGTGGAAGGTTCTGGGGTATTTCGGGCTGCTTGGAACCCCACAGCACAATTCAGCGTGGCCCTCTGCTAATTGGCAACTGGACCCAGAGGATTGATGAGGCCTCTGTGGCATCCCTTTGGCGAGACTCTGGCTGGTGTCTCCAGTGTACTTGCACAGACTTGAATCCCAGTGTGACGTTAAATAGTAACAGTTAAAGCCAGCATCCTCGTCATGTCGCTTGTTCTCGGGAAAATCTTCTAGGGGCTTGCCATCAGGAATGACGCTGGATCTGAGCCAGGATAGACAGGTTTTATTGTGTATCCATGGTGGATATGTACTACTATCTAACCCTGTCTCTCTGAGTACTTTTTTTTTTTAACTGGAATGGATATTGAAATTTTTCAGATCCCCTCTTAGCATAAAATAAAGATGATCTTTTCATTTCCCTTGAATTATATTATTTTATTAGATTTCCTTAAATTGAACTGTTCCTGTACCCCTCACATAATAACACACTTGGTCATGATGGATTTGGAAATGTTACTGGGTTAGTTCATTAGATTCATTTTCATTGACGTATAATTAACATGACTCAGCCATAAAGAAAAGAATGAAACCTTGCCATTAATATACTTTATTTAGAGTTTTTACATCTACATTTGTGAGCAAGAGGTTTTTTATCATGGTTGCCGTTACCGTGTCTGCTCCCACTACAGTCCAGTGGGAATTAATGTCAAGGTTCTGCTCTTTTCATAAAAACATGGAAACATTTCCCCCTTTTTCTGGGCACACATGGCTGGAGTAGACTCTGGAAATTGCCCCAAGAAGGACTCACAGAATGTTTTCTTCGTCCTTTCTTGTCAGAGGTATTTCGGGAGTAACGTTTACACTCTAAGAGTTTGGACGGACATAAACTCGTGGCTTACCTCGAGAATGGTGTAAGGATCTCTCTGTCTTCTTTCTTACTCTTCTGTTCTTTTTTTTTTTTTTTTTTTTTTTTTTTTTTTTTTTTTTTTTTTTTTTTTTTTTTTTTTTTTTTTTTTTTTTGCTTTGAACGTTGCTGTAAAAACACCTGAGACCTGCTTGGATCTTTCTCCCGCAGGCCTTTCCTGCACGCTTGCCCAAGGGAAGTTTCCTTTATCCTTGAACTGTGACCGGCCAGTCCCAGCGTTAGCCGCTCCGCGTCCCCTGGTAAGCTCCTTCATTCCACAGGCTCAAGCCTTCTTTTCTTTCAAAGACGTTTTCTTGATCTGTGTCTTCAGATATTTCTTCTCTCCCCTTCCGGTTTCCTCCTTGAGGGGCCCCGGTCACCGCGTGTGTGGTTTCCTCTCACAGCATCTGTATCACCCGCTCTACATTACGTTTTAGACCCAGGTCTCTTTCACAGGAAACGATGCTCAGCCTCGCTCATCATCAGGGAAACACAAATCAGAACCACACTGAGGCACCACCTCACGCCGGTCTGAGTGGCTAAAATGAACAAATCAGGAGACTACAGATGCTGGCAAGGATGTGAAGAGACGGGCACCCTCCTGCACTGTTGGTGGGAATGTAAACTGGCGCAGCCACTCTGGAAAACAGTGTGGAGGTTCCTCAAAAAACTATCCATAGAACTCCCCTATGACCCAGCAATAGCACTGCTGGGGATTTACCCAAGGGATACAGAAGTGCTGATGCATAGGAGCACATGTACCCTAATGTTCACAGCAGCACTGTCAACAATAGCCAAATCATGGGAAGAGCCTAAATGTCCATCACCTGATGAGTGGACCAAGAAGATGTGGTATATATATACAATGGAGTACTACATGGCAATGAGAAAGAATGAAAGCTGGCCATTTGTAGCAACGTGGTTGGAACTGGAAGGTGTTATGCTGAGTGAAGTCAGTCAGAGAAGGACAGATACCATATGTTTTCACTCATTTGGATCTTGAGAAACTTAACAGAAGACCATGGGAGAAGGGAAGGGGAAAAATAGTTACAAACAGAGGGAGGGAGGCAAACCATAAGAGAGTCTTAAATACAGAGAATAAACTGAAGGTTGATGGGAGTGGGGAGAGGGGAGAATGGGCGATGGGCAAGGAGAGGGGCACTTGTCGGGATGAGCCCTGGGTGTTGTATGTAAGCGATGAGCCACAGGAGCCTACCCCAAACTAAGAGCGCACTTTACACACTGTGTGTTAGCCCATTTGACAATAAATTATGTTTTTAAAAAATCATTAAACATTAATAAAACAGCAAGTTCTTATGAAGATTTTAAAAAGTAATAAAACATAAAATTGTGGCTCTTAGGGTTTTTTTCTTTTCCTTTCTCTCCCCTGGTGAGAGGCAGGGCAGCCTCCGGTTTTGTTCTTTTGTATTAGTTTTGGCTTCAGCGCGTCCTTTCACTCCCTCCCGGTCTCTCTGCATCCCTGAGATGGTTTCCTTCTTTCTTCTTTTTGCTGAGTTCTGTCAACTTTGTTTTTTACCCCGTCTCTCTGACCTGATATTCGGCCATTTTACTTGTCATCTCCTTTATTTGGGGTCATTTCCTTAAGGCTGTAAAAGTTCACGGTGAGACAGTTGCTGGCCGTTTTCCTCTCTGTGCCAGGTGCTGTAGGCAGGATAGCTTCGCCCCGTGGACACTGTGAACGGGCGGTGTTCCGTAGCAAAGGGGAATACGTGTTCAAATGGAATTAAGGTTGCTAATCAGATCACCTTAATTTAGGGATAGTTCCCTGGATTATCTGGGTGGATTTAATGTAATCACAGGCACCCTTGAGTGTGGAAGTGGGTGGGGGGGCGATCAGAGGGGTGAAATAGGAACCAACTGTCAACTGGCCATTGCTGGCTTTACAGCTGGAGGGAGAGGCCGTGGGCCCAGAAGTGCGGCCGCTTCCGGGAGCTGGAAAAGACCAGAAAACAGTCATCCCCCCCAGGGCCTCCAGCAGGAGCACAGCCCAGCGACTGCCATCTCAGCGGACCCCCAGACCCATCAGGTAATAAATGGGTGTCCTTTAAAGCCACTCATTGAGTGGCAGTTCCTTGACAGTGGCAAGGGGAAGCTCACGCATTGCACAATGAGCGTTTTCGTAAATATTTGCTGCTGAGGTTCTTTTTTCGTTTAGCCCATTACGTAGAGGTGTGTGTGTATATATTCATAGAGAAAGAGACATGCATGTGGGTATGTAGTAACGTACGTTAGAAGACGTGTTTGTGTGTCTGTTGGTCCGTCTGTATCGAGTACTAACTAAGCGAGTCCGGCAGGGAGATCCCAGTCATAGCCTTAGTGACACCAGCCCCTCCCTGCGAACTGCGGATGGCTTCCCGTGTCTGCACAGTTCTGGAGGGTCCTGACCCCGTGTGGTCCCGGTGGGCCCACCCCGGAGCGGCCGACGCGGGCTGTGCCCATCGGGGTGTGTCTCTGGCCTGCAGGACTGTGATATTGCTGGTGTTTTCTGTGCTTTGTGGCCTGCGGACCGTCACCCCCTAGGTCTGTCCTCAGCGTGTCTCTGTCCCCTCCCCCAGCTCCCTGCGCAACGCAGGTGCTCTCCCACTGTCTCCCGGGATGTTGGCGTTTCCCTCCATTGCTAAAAACAAAGTTTGCATTATTCCTGAGTGTTTTCCTTTTTTTTTGGAGAATAGTAGAAATGGAGTTTCACAGATAGGTTCCTAAGGGAAATCTAATCTGAGTTTTTAACAAGTGCCCCAGTTGACCACTTTGGGCCACGCTTTGAGAAACCTCTAGGAATTGTTTACTGTTGGATGGGGAAGCTGGACCCTGAGGCCAAGCCGAGCTCAGGGGTCCAGCCCAGCGGGCATCTCCTTCATGCTTGGCAAATACTAGTGGCTCCACGAGCATTAAGAATGGAACGAATGGGGGTTTTTCTAGGTTCTGCTAAGGAAAACCCTCAGGGCAAAATAGTTCTTGTTGATGAAATAAAAAACCACAAGCATAGGACAGCTCAGCCCCAGCCGCTGGGCAGGTGATGCACCGTCAGGGACCTGTGGTGCGAAAAGACCCAGGGAAGAGCCACGGGCCCCGTTTGCCTCAAAATATCTCTTCTCCCATCTGCGCGGTCCGAGAACACTCGCCAAGCAGTGGGCAGAAAGTCAGGTGAGGAGGGTTTTCTCCAGAGGCGCGTGAAGATGCCCGGAGAGGAGAGGGCCGCAGCCAGCCTGCCGTCGATGCGGGCCGTGCTTTGTTTCCAGCGGACAAGCCACCCGCTGAGGGCAAGTCTCTGATTAATTCCTTAAAGGTTTCCTGCCCCTCTGTGTCATGCCAGTGGCCGTGTTGTCCGATCTGCCAGCATGTGGGGGCTGCTCCCCAAATGTGTTTAGACAGTGAGTAAACACGTCATGCTGATAAAAAGTGTGGGTCCTGTGAGCCGTGGCGGGTTTCTCTACTTTTGATCCAAATATCACTCAAAGAATATCTGATTCCGGCACGGCTGCTCAGGACGGGGCTGTAGATGCTCGGGTCGTCTCCGACCTTGCCCCTGTGACGGGCTGAACTGTGCCCTGCCCCCAAGTCCACAGGTTGAAGTCCTAACCTCCAGTGCCTCGGAATGTGCTTGCATTGGGAGATGGGTCTCTGACGAGGTAGTTAGGTTACAGTTAGGTTATTACCTTGGGTCCGCCCCTCAGGAGGATTAATGTTCTTATGAGAAGAGATCAGGACACACACACACACAGAGGGACGACCACGTGAGGACATGGAGAGAAGATGGCTGTCTCCACCCCAGGGAGAGAGGCCTCGGGAAACCACGTCTATCGACACCTTGACCTTGCACTCTAGGAGCCCAGAGCTCTGAGAAAACCAAGGTGTGTAGTTTAAGTCACCCAGCATGTGGCACCTTGTGACGAGGCCCATTCAAACCCATAACGGGCAGCTGGTGGGATGGGAGGCTGGGCCCCGTCAGAGAGTATCTTCGCTAAGCGTCGTGCGACTTTATCCGTGGAAGATCTGCCGCCCTGACATCAGCCCCCCTTTCTCATGCTTTTCTGTGACCTTCTCACAACAGGCTCTCGGGAAATAATAAATATCTTAAAACCTAAGACTGACGTGAGTGAGCAATTCTGACAAGCTCACATCAAGATCCAGCAGAGGCCTGCCTGTCACACCGGCGAGCAAAGGGGACCCCGGGGTCTGGCTCGAGTGTCTGCAAAGTCCCGACTGAACCACCCACCCTCCCTCGCCCAGCACCAGGAGCCTGTGGACAGCAAGGTCAGCTCGGCTCGGGCTGGCTAGCCCAGTACCATCGAGGACTGAATCTCCTCCAAACTTCTTTCCAACTTAAAAGATGGACAGTTATGAGAAATGTATTCTCAGCTAAGAAGAAAGAAAGCATTTGTAATGATTTTTGTGTGCAATTGGAGAATATTGATGCATCCTCCCCACCCCACCCCCCCAGGTGTGTGGAAACAGATCAGCATCTCCATTAGGGCTGGTTCATGTGGTCAGTACTTACTGAGCACGTCTCCACCAGCCAGGTGCTGTACCTGGTGCTGCAGAAGCGAGGGGGTTGCTTAGGATCTCACGAGAGAACCAGGAGCCAGCGAAACAAAAACAGCCTGCAACAGGCACAATACAGGAGAAGACGCAGGACCCCGAGGGCATGGGGCAGGGGCAGGGGCGGGGTGGGGGGGGGGACCCCCGGGGCAGAGACCAGAGGCGGTGTGAGCAGGGCAGAGTCTGGCCCCGCCCCACTCTGTGCGCAACTGCAGAGACCCCTAGCCAGATAGCAGAGGCAATGGGGGCCTTCCAGTGTTTTCTTTTTTTAAAAAAATGTTTAATGTTTATACATCTTTGAGAGAGAGAGAGAGACCTCGAGCAGGGGAGGGGCAGAGAGAGGGAGACACAGAATCCAGACACAGAAGCAGGCTCCAGGCTCCGAGCTGTCAGCACAGAGCCTGACGTGGGGCTCGAACCCACGGCCGTGAGATCGTGACCTGAGCCCAAGTCGGATGCTTAACTGACTAAGCCACCTGGGCGCGCCACCTTTCCCTCCAGTGTTTCCTTTTAAGCAACCCGGACTGAAGTCCGGTTCATCCATCTAAAGTGTGCCGCGGCCGTGCCCTCCCGTGCTCACAGACCTGCGCAGCCGTCACCCCAGCCGATTGTGGGACGTTTCAGTCATCTCAACAATCTTGTCTGCTCCAGTGATCGCCCCGTGTCCTCGCGTCCGCCCCTGTCTCCCTGCCTCCTGTCTCCACGGTGAACAGGATCACAGTGTGTGCTCTTTGCACCTGCTTTCTCTCTCCAGCCACATGTTTGCGGGGGCCGGCAAGATGCCCCCCAGCAGGGGATGGGTGAACAGGTTGTGGTCCGTCCAGCCAGTGGAACACTATTCAGCAATAAGATGAGATGAGCAGTCACGGCATAAAAAGAAGGCACCTTAAATGCAGACCGCCAGGTGGAGAAGCAGGGGTAGAGGCTGCACACTGGGTGGCTCCAGTGACCCCGACCTTTGGAAAGGGCAGAACTACAGAGACAGAGACATGGAAGATCTGTGGTTGCCAGGGGTTGGGGGCGGGGAAGGGTGAAACAGCAGAGCCCGGAGGACGTGTAGGGCAGAAATGTTACCCTGAGGGGCGCCTGGGTGGCTCAGTCAGTTAAGTGTCCAACTTCAGCTCAGCTTCATGATCTCACGGTTGGTGGGTTCGAGCCCCACGTCAGGCTCTGTGCTGACCGCTCAGAGCCTGGAACTTCCTTCAGATTCTGTGTCTCTCTTTCTCTCTCTGCCCTTCCCCTGCTCATGCTCTGTCTGTCTGTCTGACTGTCTCTCTCTCAAAAATACATAAATGTTAGGAAGGAAGCAGGGAAGGAAGGGAGGAAGGAAGGAGGGAAGGGTAGCGTGATCCAGTAGTGCTGGTTCATGTCAGTCCACACTGGTGGAAACCCGGGGGCTATACAGCACCAAGAGGAAACCCCACCGTGTGCCAGGACTTTTGTCAGTGATGACGTAGCAATGTGAGATGTAAACCATAGGGAGACCATGGAGGAGGGGCTCCAGGGCCCAGGGGAGGGCCTGCCCCTAACTTGGGGTAACACCCCCTCCCCCTGTAGCAGGTGGAAGGAAGGGAGACCTGCGGACAGACTGGGAAGTCAAAGGCGTGTCAGGCTGGTGGCTTCCCTCCTCCCCGCGGTAGAGGCCACAGAGTCATCTTCTTAAAAAGAGGGTGGGAATAGGTGGGCCGTGGTGGGCACACGGTGAAAAGAGACCTGAAAGAATCACGAGATAGCGGACGGAGGAGCAGGTGACCAGAACCCAACAGACGTGCTGGAGTCCGGACAGCCTTCCCCTTATGCTGGACGCCCACCCGCAGGTAAACTGCTGTCCCTGCCGTCTCCAACGGGGTGCTCTGTCTGCCCTTAGAGGTGCCTTCAGGCTCTGCCCCACCAGCCCCCAGCCCCCCGGCAAGGTCGAGGACCCACCTTGGGAGTTTTGCTTCTCTTCCAAGCTTCCCAGGGGCTTCAGAATTTCCTTTGTGTTTTCCCCAAACGAGAAGCATCCTTTTGGCACTCAGTCTATTGCATAATTACATGTTTTCGTGACTGTTTCTACTCGCCACAGCCTTGAGGACCGGGCCAACGCCTCCTCCATGTTTTTCAACCAAGCATTTGGCAAAGTTGAGTATTACCTTGGTGTTTTGTCGGGAGTCCAAGTACCTGCCTTCCGTTAATTATTAGGGTGAAAATGTCCTCATCCCTGACGCCGAACGTGAACTCCATAAAGGGTTCGCCCTTGGCTCTGGTGTGGAAGACTTGCTGAGCCCGTTTCCCTTACTAGTTCTCAGAATAAGTGGTGCCTGCTTTTTTAAAAAATCACTTTTACCGGTGATTGATGGTGAAGCTCTCCCCCTCCCCCTGCTAGCCGCCATTCAGCGTTCTGCCTCCCCAGAGCGCCTGCCCTGGACGTTCCATGTAAATGGAATCCCACGACATGTGGCCTTTGTGTCTGGCTTCTTTCAGCACGTTGTGGCAGGCATCAGGACTTCTCTCTTTCTGCAGCTGAGTAATAGCCATTGGATGGCTTCCATTTTGTTTATTGATTCGTCCACGGTGGACACTTGGGTTGTCTCCCCAAGATCGTGGCCGTTGTGAATGATGCCGGGAACATGTGCGTCTGATCCCCTCTGAACAGATGCTGGGCTGCACCGTCTCCCCTGACTCCGCCCCCACTCTCTCTCCCCAGCACCCCCTCCCCAGCTTCTTCAGTGTCTGCCGTGGCTCTGAAAGGCAGGCTCTCAACTCCATTCCCAGCCCCCACCCCCGAACCCCCCCAGACTCCCAGCACAGTTACCACCAAGCCGTCCCCAATCCCTAAGGAAAAGGAGATGGAGGGTCCTAGTGGCCCTGCTGCTCCCACTGTTTCCACATCTTTTTCTGTGTGTTCCTATTTACGAACAGAAACGTGCACCTGGAGAAAATACGGTGCTTGTGCACGTGATAGAGGGCAGCACAGGTGAAGTTATCTGGTACCTTTCATGTGGTAACTTTGCTTTTTATTTCTTAATGCTGTGTCTCGTTCTATCCATGTTAGTACACACAGATGTACCTAATTATCTCTAGCTGCTGCAAAATAGTCCAGAGCACCAGTCACAGCGGCTTAACTAGCTACTTATCTGTGGACCGACGCGGAGGCTTCCATTTTTCACTATAGCAAGTAATTTTGCCACGAAAGTTGCTTCAGTGCTTCCTTATCTAAAAGCGTCGCTGTTTCTCCTGGTTGATGCTGGAAAGAAGTCTCCGTCATTGGATAAGTGCGTTTTTTATTTTAATCGAAACTACCGCTGCCCTTCCCCCAAGTGCTTGTTCTAACCCCCCACCCCGCCAGGAACAACCTGTTCCCTGTGCTTTCGCCAGGGTTCTACATTATCCAGCCCGATATGGCTGCAAACCTCGTGGGGGAAATAGTATTTAATTCCTGTTTTAATTTGCACGTCCCTGATTACCAACCACGTAATTGTTTTGAGATTGCACGAGAGCGGCGGTTCTCAACCAGAGGGGATCCCGCCTGCCCCCGCGAGAACGATTTGCCAGGGTCTGGAGACACTGTTGGCTGTCCCCCTGGGGACAGAGCTGGCATCAGGAGGGCATGGACCAGAGATGCTGCTGCCACAGGTCCCATGGTGCCGCACGCGGAGAAGGCCAACATTACGCCAGCTAGGACACCCACACAAGTGAGGTGTTTTATAAAACCTGTTAGTGCAACTGGGGCATCTGGGTGGCTCAGTCAGTTAAGTGCCTGACTTCAGGTCACGATCTCAGGGTTCATGAGTTTGAGCCCCACATTGGGCTCTGTGCTGACAGCTCGGAGCCTGGATCCTGCTTTGGATTCTGTGTCCCCCTCTCTCTCTGCCCCTCCCCCGCTCATGTTCTGTCTCCCTCTCAAAAAAATGAATAAACACTTAAAACAGAAAAAAAAAAAAAGTCAGTGCAACTGTACCATGGCCCTAAACAATTCATGTGCTTTTTGTAGAAAACGATGAGACTGAGCCGCCTCCCAGCAGAAGCCCCTCCCCTCCCACCAGTGCGGAGCTGCCCTCCGGATGCGGGGTGCGTGCGGCAGGCTGGCGGGCTTTGCTCACTGATTCAATCCCCTTGGTTGCTCCCTGTCCCTCTCCCTCCCTCAGTACCGCCAGGCCCGGCTCCCGATCTCTCCCCCACCCTTTCTGAACCGTTTCAAACATCCCTTCCCTGAGGGCCCCCTCCCTTTACTTCGCGGGCAGGGATTTGAAAATGCTGACTAAATTATTCAGCATTTTCTGCTACATAATGAAAATTTATTCCCCTCAACTTTCCACAGTCATTTTAGGAATAAGAATTAACTTTTTAGGAAATAAATATTTATGCATATTATTCCTGACCTCTGCCTCGCTGCAAATTGTGATGGAAAATCTGGCACCAACATGACAAAAGCGAGCCTGAAAAACAAATTCCACTGCATCAAAATCCCTAGGATTAACATAGGTGGGCCGGAAGTGGGAAAGGGCCCATCTCCCTCGGTTTTCTTTAATAGAATTCCACAAATAATCCAAAGAGCAGACATTAAGATAAGAACAATAAAGAGCCAAAACATTTGCTCTTTCGTAAGCTTTGTCAGTAATGCCACGCACATGCCCAAACTCATCTTACCGTGATGAGCTACTATAATAAGATGGTCTCCGCAAAATTAATATGGTCTCCGTCTTTTGTTCCCTTTTGACGAGTGGGGGAATGCTCATAGAGGAGAAGGTAAGGCTGAGCAGAGGGTTCCCCGGATGGTGCCCTGTGCTGTGGCTTCACGGTGTGTTCCGACCACCACATCACGGGCTCTGGGCAGTTTACAACACTGGGCCCTGGGGTGGGAGGGCCCGGGTGACTCCGTCGGTTCAGCGTATGACTTCTGCTCAGGTCATGATCTCAGGGTTTGTGGGTTTGTGCCCTGCGTGGGGCTCTGTGCTGATGGCTCAGAGACTGAAGCCTGTGTCTTCCTCTCTCTCTACACGCCCCCCACATTCATGCTCTGTCTCTCCCTCAAAAATAAATAAGCATTAAAAAAAGCTTACTAAGAATAAAAACAGAAACGGATCGGGTGAGGCTGGGGACAGGTGGAAAGCAGCTTCCCAAAGTTTAGTCTCTCATGTGGGTAAATCAGCAGTTGCTAAATTCTATACACCCGTGAGGAATCTTCCCGGACGTCTGAAATATTCCACGGTTGTAGACGCAGCACGTGTTTACGTACGCTGGGGTGGACCGGCTCACTGGCTGAGTTCCGTGCTCCGTATACCACGCCCCTGCCATGGCTTTGTGGCAGACCCGACCGGACACTGGGCTTGGCCATACATCGTGTTCTGGCCAGTGGGCTGAGCTGCAGAGGCTCAAGCTGTGCTCACCCGCTGGGCTTGCCCTCCTGCACTTAGGCCATCCCCACTGAAGGACGCAGGCCAGCTGTCCCTGAAGAGGAAGATCCCAGAAGAATGAGAGACACACAGAGCAGACCTGAACTGAACTCACACCTGAGGCCAAGCAGCGCCAAACCCAGCCTCCATCAAACCCCAGCGGAGCGGCAGACGTGTGAGCCGGAAATACACGCAGCGTTACTGTGGGAATAGCTGGCCGAAGCACCCCCATCGTGCTCCCAGACGGGGTACTGAAATGCTAAACATTTAATGCAAGAAGGTCCCGATGTTGAAAGAGCCCACAGCCGAGCCGGGGAGCAGACTGGTACCTCATCTGCAGAACCGGCTGTTACAAACGTGTGAGCCAGGGACCATCATGACCCAGAGACACGGTCGGGGGCTCTGCTCCTCCTGGGAGACCAGAGATCCTTCCCGAGATGACCGCTCACGGGAGAGTCTCCAGGCAGCTCAGGGAAGGCAAAGAGCCTTTCAAGCAGAAAGGAGGTGTGTGCAGAAAAACCTGACATAAAAACCTGAAAATGATTAAAGAGAGACTTGGACGTAGCAGAAGAAAAATTTGACCTGAAATCTATGTAACAATAAATGAAACCACCACGTTAGAAAATGCTGGAAGCTCTAGATGAGACCTGCTTGTTAGGCGCTGCCTGCTGTAGACAGACCGGGGGTCCCGGGAACAGATGGGGTCATCCAGACAGACAGAATCTGCGAGCCCGCAAAGGATTGGAAATAAAAAATAAGAAAATGAGTAAAATTCTTGTAAGTGGGCTGAGATCTCCCAGACAGGAAAAAAAAAAAAAAATGCCCCGAAGACGTCAGTTGACCAGAGTGTAAGCTTCCGCACTCAGGGCCCGACGCCTCCCTCTCACCCTGTCTCGTGCACGACAGCAGCGACTCCTGAGGAGTCCCGAGGGTCAAGGGGCAGGACTGAGAGTCAAGGGCTTCCAGCAGATTCTGAATCATGGGAACCACCTTGGGAATTTTAGCCATAATTTTTTTCTTAGTGTATCTGTCAGGATTCAGCCAGCAGAGCAGAGCCACAGTAAGCACGGTGGCCTGGGGGTGCGGTACAGCGTTGGACACTTACAGGCATGCAGGGTAGCTGGGGAGATGAACAGATAGAGGGCAGAGCTGGGAGACCCCAGACAAGTCGCTCAGCGTCCCCCCAAAGCACAGGGCAAGTGGCTCCTGGGGGAAATTCAGGAAGTCCAGTACAAGCCACAACCTCAGTGGGCTGCGGCCGGGAAGGCTGGGGACAGGACCACGATCCTGTGTGGCTACTGTCCCTCCGCTGGTGAGAGTGGAGGGTCCGTTCCATGGAGCCCCGGGCAGAGTGGAGGCGAGGAGGGCAGTGGGACCCAGGAGCCCCTCGGGTCTGTCCATCCTCCTTTAGCCTGACCTGGGTGTCTCTGCTCCCTCATCTGCTCTCCACCACCAGGTCCCTCCAGAAGCCTGAGGGGCTGGGTCTCCAGGAGAGATAGTCCTCGGCCTCAGCCACGATGAGCAGACAATTCCGCACACACAGTGTACGACGGAGAAGGGATTTAAGGTGAAATATTTCAGTTTCATATTTCTGCTATGATTACAAAAGTATACCTAAACACAAGTTATTACACAACCATATCTTTTTCATGAAATCTAGAGAAACGGATGTTTTCCAATAAACTCTGTACAAAATGCTTGATTTGTTTATAAAAAAATTAGAAATTAGAAGTAAACCAATATGGAAATATAAATTGAAATTCAACTATTCGTTACATCCTAAAAATGAACAAAAATTGGTTGATGTTTGAAATTCCTGAATGTTTAATTTCAAAACAAATGATTGTTTTTTTAATTTTTATTTATTTTTGAGAGAGAGTGAGACAGAGCATGAGCAGGGGAGAGGCAGAGAGAGAGGGAGACACAGAATCTGAAGCAGGCTCCAGGCTCCGAGCTGTCAGCACAGACCCTTACGCGGGGCTTGAACTCATAGACTCTGAGATCATGACCTGAGCCAAAGTCAGATGTTTAACCAATGGAGCCACGCAGGTGCCCCTGAAATGATTGTTTTTAACTTAAGTTTTGTGTTTCACTTTTAAGCAAAAAGATAAGAAAGAGAGTTTGATGCTGCCACGGTCTGTCACCAGTAGCACGGGGCTAGGCAGAGACCGATGGAGTGCAGTCCGTGCTCCCTGCCGGCGGTGAGTCCAGTCAGCCGACGCCATTGCTGCGCTGTCTCTTCGTAACACTGGTGTTTAACGCAGGAAGAAAGCTCACTGTGCCGTTTTCTAAACAACGTGGCTTATGGATCTGGTAAAGCAGTGTTGGGTATCAACCTGAGGCAAATTTGAAGACTTTTTCTTTTTTGTTCTATTTAACTTACGTTTAAAACTCAGGGTTCCATATGCAACTCTCCTTTGAACAGTGTCTGTGTCATGTATGCATTAGCAGTGTCAAAGGTTAAATGGCTAAAGACAACCGTTTAAAATTATATGCTCTGAAGCCGTTTTTACATTTTGTCATGGTCCAACCCACCTTGGTGGCCTGAGCCGTTCATCGCATGAGTGACAGAACAGGTGGAGGGGAGATGGCCACAGTCACCCTTGTCCCACTAGCCGGTGCGTGGGCTCACTCCATAGATACCCGAGGGACCAGTTTCTATCTTGCCTCGCATGGAGCTGAAGTGGTCAGACGCCAGAGGGAGCAAGAGCTTGTGGGCTCCTGGGGAGGTGACACGGACGACTGGACACCTGGGGCCAGTCCCAGAATGTCAGGCCAGGCTGATGGTGAAGGTCTATCCCAGTCAAAGCCAGTCCATTAAACCTGGGAGAGGGCTGCTGCTTTAAACACACAGACTCCAATGCCAAGCTACAAGGAGCATGAAGAATTAGGAAAACCCGACACATTCAAGAGAACAAGATAAATCTCCGCTATCTGACGATGAAAGTCCATGGGCCGGGACACGTACCCCTCACGAAGGGACACTCAGCAGGTGGTGGCTGCGCGGATGAATAGAAGGTTGTGCTTGAGTCACTGAGAAGCTTTCGGTGCTCACTCCGTAGGTACCCGAGGGACTGGTTTCTATCTTGCCTCACATGGAGTCAGACACCAGAGGGAGCAAGTCAAACCGGCTTCTCACAAGCTGCATTACCGGCTCACCGGACCACAGACTCCAGGGTAGACGTCATCTGAGCCCAGGGTTCAACGGTGTCCTCAGGCCCAGCCGGGCCCCATTGCTGAGCTCTGCTATCTATGTTGTCTTCTCTGTTGCTTGGGATTGTCTTGGTGAATAACAGGAAATGTGACCAACTGTGGCTGCACCTCTCAGGAAGAGTCTTTATAAAGGACACTTGTGGCAAAAGAGGGCCTTGGCCTGTCTGCAACCACAGAGGCTGGAAGCCACCCCTGGGGACAGAATCCCTGAGCGCAGAGTGAGAGTCAGAAGCGGAGGTGGGGCGCAACGGGGTTACAAATAGAAGGGAGATTTGTGCTTTATGTGAAACTGCAGGAAGAAGGAGAGGAAGGAGGGAGAGAAGAAAAGAGGAAGGGAGGAGGGAGTGAAGGAAGGAGGGGGGAAAGGAAGGAAGGAAGGAGAAGGAGCAGGAAGGAAGGGGGAGAGAGAGGGAGAAAAGAAGGGAGAGAGAAAGGAAGGGAAGAAGAAAGAAAAGAAGGAAAAAGAACAAAAGATGAGTATTAAACGGGGTGCCTTTCAGGATGAGCACTGGGTGTCTTATAAGAAATGAACCACTGAGTTCTGCTCCTGAAGCCAAGACTACACTCTATGTTAACTAAGTTGAATTTAAATTAATTTTTTTTAAAGAGAGAAGAAGGAAGGGAGGAAGGAAGGGGCACATGAACATATAAAAAAAATGATTAAACAGGGGCACCTGAGTGGCTCAGTGGGTTAAGCTTCCAACTTTGGCTCAGGTCATGATCCTACGGTTCATGGGTTTGAGCCCCGCATTGGGCTCTGCGTTGACAGCTCGGAGCCTGGAGCCTGCTTCCGATTCTGTGCCTCCCTTTCTCTCTGCCCCTCCCCTTCTCACTTTCTGTCTCTCTGTCCCTCAAAAATAAATAAAAGTTAAAAACAATACTGAACATATAAAACAGCAGCTAATTTGAATACATAACAAAAAAAAAATCACTCTCTAAAAAAGCAGTAACGGTGACAAAAATGCGGAGTGTAGCGTTGCTGGACCTCAGCTGGGAACATGGAAGTGGAGAGACTCGGATTCTCGCTGTTCTGTGAGTGTCTACGCCGTGAGCATTGATTCTCTGAGTGCCTATAACGCAAGCAGTGATTTGCAGGGTGCAAATAAATTTTAGCCAGCAGGTGAACTCCCAAATCCAGAACCTACAAATGAAAGTGGTCGAACAAACAAGAAATGGAGCAGCGAGTGTGCTAGACCACAAGCACCTGTGTGTGCGCACATGGGTGTGCACGCGGATGAGCTCACATGCGTGTTTGGCCACCTGCACATGCAAGTGTGTGGAAGCGCACAGACACACGAGGGCAGGCAATATCGACTTCCTCTTTAGGGAAGAGCTAAGTAGCAGGACTCAGGGGTGGAAGGAAGACGTTCCTCACGGACCATGTTATATCTTCCGAATTTTGAACCACACAAGTGTATTTTCTATTCAAAAAATTGCTACTTAACTCTAGACAGGAAAAAAAATCTAATTTTAGGATATACAAAGTTTTTCATCTCCACGATTTAAAAATAATTATTGTACATACATGCATTTCATAAAGAAAGGTCCTCGCTAAAATGATGAGAGCTTCCCTGAGATATACAGGAGTCCGTCAGACACGGCGCCGTCCTGTCGGAACGCGGGGTGAGATGTGTGGCTGGGGGCCCCGCTGTAGCCAGACGTGTACCGGCCAGTTGTCGCTAAGAGGGCCTCCGCCCGCACCGGGGCCTGGCTGCTGCTGCAGCTGCCAAGGGGGCCAGGGTCACGAGGTCAGCATTTGGGGGACTCCTGAAAACTACTGCTCACCCCTTCCAGTCACCCTTTAAGTCCCCACCAGCGATCTGAGGGGTTGCAGGTTGAGAGGGTAGATGTGTCTGTGTAAATCACCAACCACTGCTGTGAAAGAACAGAGGAGTGTCTGTGTGGCTGTGGGCCCAGCTGTCCTGGTGGTCAATGCTGGGTGGTCAGTGCTCGGTGCACAGCTGTCAGTGGTCAGTGCTCGGTACACAGTGCTGGGTGGTCAGTGCTCAGTGCACAGTGCTGGGTGGTCAGTGCTCGGTGCACAGTTCTGGATGTTCAGTGCTTGGTGCACAGTGCTGGATGGTCAGTGCTCAGTGCTCAGTGCTGCAGCTGCCCAGGGCCTATGACCAGGCGCCCATCCACATGGCATCAGTGTGCAGGAAAAGCGTGTGCACCCCTTGAGTTTGGGGAGTCCTCCAAGTCTCAGTCAGGCTCTGGACTCCTAAACTATGTTCAGCACTAAAACGAAGTAAATGACATTTGTGGAAGGAACACCACGTATAACTGTGTTGAGAAACCACAGACCTCAGAGGGCACTAACAGAGCTGGGCTCTCGGTGAGAAATTCTCTCGGTCAGGCCCCGTTTTACCCACCCACGTGGGCCTCTGAGATCCCGGCCTGTTCTCTGCGGGGGGCCGTGGTGCAGTCACAGCCGGATGCTTGAGTGGTTGCACAGAGCACCCCGACCCCCACAGTCCGCAGACTCGGTATTCGGGGATCTGCGTCACCACTAAGATTGATTCGAAACCCCCTCAGTGCTCACAGCGCCTCTGTGCTCACTGGGAGCACACGCAGGCCCCATGACAGCGTCCCTATCAGTCCACCGGGGCCACCACGAGGAGCCACTAGGCAGGGCCCCTTGCACAGGAGACCTCTGCTGCCTCCCAGTCTCGAGGCTGGAGTCTGAGGTCAGAGTGTCGCAGCGCTGGCCTCCCCGTGGCTTGCAGGCAACCACCTTCCCGCCGGGTCCTCACACGGCCTTTCCTCTGTGGCCAGGGGCCTCTGGTGTCTCTCTGCGTGTCCCAGGCTCCTCCTAGGACACCTGTCAGGTTGGACTGGGGCCACCCCAGTGGACTCACGTTATTTTCTTTAGAGTGACCTCTTTATTGTTTTTAATTTTTTTGTTTCTTTATTATTGATACAGAGAGAAGCAGAGCATGAATGGGGGAGGGGCAGAGAGAGAGGGAGACACACAATCTAAAGCAGGCTCCAGGCTCCAAGCTGTCAGCACAGAGCCCGATGTGGGGCCCGAACCCACGAACCGTGAGATCATGACCTTAGCCAAAGTCCAAAGTCGGACGCTTAACCGACTGAGACACCAAGGCGCCCCTAAACCGCCTCTTTAAAGGCCTGAGTCTTGACAGTCACCTCCTGTGGACCTGGGGCTACCACTTCCATGCACAGACCCACAGAAGGGACAATGTCCCACCCCTCACGCTGGTCCGACGCGCTTCCAGCCGAGGCTGCACAGGCCACGCTGCATGCCATGGCAGCCCTCACCCTGCGAACAAGTGTCCTCTTCTCGGTCCGTTTAGTGTTCCTGCTCCACCTTCCTGTGCTTTCTGTTGGGAATTTTGCTCTTAAAATGGTCCTCAAGGGGCGCCTGGGGGACTCAGTCCATTGAGTGTCTGACTTCCGCTCAGGTCATGATCTCATGCTCTGTGAGTTCAAGCCCCGCGTCAGGCTCTGTGCTGACAGCTCAGAGCCTGGAGCCTGTTTTCAATTCTGTGTCTCCCTGCTCACTCTGATCTTCCCCTGCTCACTCTGTGTATGTGTGTGTGTGTGTGTGTGTGTGTCTCTCTCTCAAAAGTAAATTAAAATGTTTAAAAAGAATTTTTTTAACCTACCCTCAAGCGCGGTGCTAAGAGCTGCCTGGTGTCCCTGAGCCTGGGAGGGGTCTGCGTGCCGCACGGGCGAAACAGGTGTGTTAGCTGAGCATCATTAGGCCTGCGTCCTGATGTCATCTGTCCTGGGTTCGGAGCTCCTGCGTCCTCGGTGCCCACTAGCCAAGGTGTCCGTACACACAAACATAGCACAAAGTCACGTACGTACCTTACTGACCGACTGAGAGAAGTGTGACCAGGGGCTCCAGGAACTTAGCCCTGCATTTCCCTGGGTAAATCACTTCAGGATTTGCCAATTCAACATTCAGCGACTTCATCATAGGACAGAACTCTGAGTAACGAGGACCCATGAAGCTTGACTCAGCCCATTCCGTCTGAAGGAAATGCCTCGAACTGCCTTTCAGATTATTTAAGTTACTTGTCGCCCGCCCACCCCCCACCCCCGGCCCCAGATAATCCTCACCACTCGTAACCTAAACGTCCAGATGTTTGCATAACCTCCTTTATGGAGTTTACAGAGGCTTCCCTGAAACCACTAAGGTACAGTTTGTTTCTTTCGAAGAGAGACCACCAAGGAAAGGACTTAATTACAGGTATCCTAGAAACTTCCCTGAGTTCATTCTGTTTATGCATCAACTTGTCATTCAAATTTGAGCCTTCTGTGCTTATGTAATTGTTTCTTACATGTAAAAGAAATAAAAAACACATGATGAAAAGGAAGGAAAGAGGGAGGAAGGAAGGAAGGAAGGAAGGAAGGGAAGGCAGAGGGAGGGAGGAAGGAGGAGGGCAGGAAGGGAGGGAGGGGAGGAAGGAAGGCAAGAGGGGAGGGAAGGGAAGGAGGGTGGAGAAAGGAAGGAAGGAAAGGGATAACGGAGGGAGTGGAGGAACTAGAGACCCAGGAAGTCACCCACGACCAAACCCCACTTCGGCTGGAGCACCGAGGAAGGTGTCTCGGGACAGAGCACCATGGCCCCCGAGTGCTCCGGCCCAGGCTCCCTGAGAGGAAGAGAGCCCCCGCCCCCGACACCTCAGCTGATCGGGACGATGGTGCAGAGGGCAGGCTGTGTCCCTTAGTTTGGGTCACCCACAAAGCAAAGCCTGGGACAAGGACTCAGGTGCAAGTATTTGATCTGAGAGTGACCTCCGGGAGCACAGCCAGGGAGTGGGGACGTGAGACCGAGAATGAGGGTGGATAGTGGTCTGTGGATATGCCAGCTGTCCCCCTGAGAACCCTCTGAAAGGCTGTGCCCGACGCCCAGTGCCCTCCTGCCAGGAGCAAGGGAGCTGGGTGTCCCCCCAGCACCCCATCTGTGCTGGCGGAGGGCCGCTCCCGGGGCATTAATATGCATGGGCCAGGGACACGCCTGTGACACAAGAGTGGACTTGGGCAGGGGACACGGGGAGCTGCCCGTGAGTGTGAGGCCCACCCATGGGGACCCCCAGGTAGGGCCAAGGAGATATGGGCGGGGCACTGATGTCTCCATTTTATGGATGAAAAACGGGAAGCAATGTGCTCAAGATTACCCAGTAGTAACCAGGAGAAATGGTGTAGTGGTTACATTTGCTGTGTAACGAATCATCCCACAACCTAGCGGATTAAAGCAACAACCCAGATCCCACATGAATTCTAAGGATCAGGAACCCAGCAGCGGCTCGGGTGGGTAGGCCCGGCTCGGGGTCTCCCTGGAAACTGTGGCCATGTTGCCAGGGCTGATGTCATGTGAAGTCTGGGCGGGAGGCCTCAGCTCCTCATCAGACGTGCCCCTCCATGGACACAGCAGCTGGCTTGCACCAGAGCCAGCGATCCAAGGGAGAAGCAGAGCAAGAGGGAAGTGGCAAAATCTCCTGTGACCCAATCTAGAAGGAGCCAAACCACCATGTCTGCTGTGTCCTGCTCGTCACCCAGACCATCCTGGCCCAGCACAAGCTGTGAGCACCAGGGCCATGTCCACCAGAGGCCTGCTTGGGGGCTGCCACTGTAGACGGGGTTCAAGCTCCATTTTCCTGCCTTCCATATTGTGACATGGGGCCAGCCGGTGTTTTCATCTTCCAGGACGGGAACGTACCTTGAAGAGCCAGTCCCGAAACTCACACCTGCATGCTCTGGGGACGTGTTAGGATGCTCTGGTGCTGCACCCTCCTCCTTACCCAGCTCGGCGGCTGACTGAGCTCAGGCTTGTCAGGCTGAGGTGGTGGGGACAGGAGCGTGGGCACAAGGCAAGATGTGAGACCCACCTGGGATGGACTGTGGGGTCCCCTCCCCAGACCCCACCCACGCTGCACTCAGGGCTGGGTTGAGCGGGGCTGCTGTTGAGGGGCTACTGATTTGAGTTCCCTTACGGGCTGGGCCCCAAGCTGGAGATGGGCTCTGGAGGACCCTGGGGAGCTGGGGCATCCCGCTCACCCTAGACCACTCCTGGGTTGGACTCTAAGGTCCTCTTCCAGTGAATTCCAGGAGTATCACAGGGGCTGTGCTCCCCCCACCTCTTCAGCAGAGCTCCAGGCAGGTGAGACTGAGGCCCTCGGGCCCGGGTCATACCCAGCCTGTGTAACCAGCTGCGAGGGTCCCTGGGGACCCTGCTAGCAGCCAAGGGACCGCAGGCAGAGTGGGTGTAAACTTCCAGGGCTCAAAACCGCCATGCAAACCATGGAGTGCAAGTTTATTTAATATGAGCTTCTCCGCAAGCTTCTGTCCCTCCCAGTGGGAGGTTTGCTCACAGTATTGAATGTCTTTGGTTTTCGGTTGCAGCATAACAAGTCACCCCAAAATTTAAGGACTTAAAAACATCAATTTCTTACCTCTGTGGTTCTCACGGGTCATGAAGTCTCGAGAGGTCTGGCTGAGCGGTTCTGGCCACGGGTCTCTCGTTCAGATGCGGCATGTGGACCGGGAGCAGCAGGATGGGTGGGTGCCCACACCACGTAGTCTCACGGCCTCTCCACGTGGCCTCCGCACACGGAGCAGTGGCCTCCTTACCCATGGTGACCTCAGGACAGTCACTCCCCTGCATTGCTCTGCAGGCGCAGCATTCCAGCATGCACAGTGAGGCTGCACCTTCTGTCAGAGTCCAGCCCGGTGCAGGAGAGGAAACAGGCTCTGCCTCTTCCTGGGGCATGACAGGGTTCCAGAAAGTTTCAGAACGCTGCAGAGGGCTCCAGAGGGTGCTCGGGAGTCCCGGGGAGCCCCATGTTCCCACCAGGTATCTGAGCTCACAGACCCGGGCTGCCTTCCCCACACAGCCTCCTGCAAAGGAAACCTGGCAGGTCCCCCTCCCACTCGGGGGCCGCAGAAAGCACAGGGAGGCTGCCTCAGACCGCCGTGTCCAGCCACCTGCTTAGCCTCTGTTCTACTGTCCCCATACCTCAGGGTGAAGACGACTCCTCCCAGGTTGGAAGGAAGGCATGCATCCCCTCTCTACTCAGATCCAGAAGTTTCCAGAAGATTCTACCTTTGTTTACCTGGTGGAGGATGTGGGGTGCAGAAGCCTCTTTCCAACTGACTTCCCCCCCAGATTCAGAAATGTATTTCCGCCATTGCAACACGAGTCTGGGGATGCGGACTCCACAGGACTTAGACCAAATTTCTCCACCTTCTCTCCAGGCTTTAATTCTTTAAAACTTGAAATTCGATGATTTGATTTGATGTTCCTGTCCCCCTGAGCCAAGGGCCACAAGGACGGGGTCCTCAGGTTATAAGTGACAACATTCGGGAAGAAACAGAGAAGAGGAACCCAGTGAATTCTCCACAAAGTTATCCCTAACCATGAATGATCTCACTGACTCCGTACCCACGACCACCCTTCCTTCACCAAGGAGGAAACAGATTCAAGGAGAGGTGAAGCAACTGGCGTGAGGTCACAGGTCATATCGTATTGAAACCCAAGGTCTGTGACTTTCCACTTGGTGCCACTCGGATATTTCTTGGCTAGTCGATCAGATGGTTCCCAGGGTTGCCCGGTGCCCGCATGCAGCACAGGATCCGACCCAGTGCCCGCATGCAGTGCAGGATCTGACACAGCGCCCGTGTCACAGCGCAGGATCCGACCCGGTTCCCGAGTTGCAGTGCAGGATCCGACCGGGTTCCAGCATGCAGCACAGGATTCGACCCAGCGTCTGCGTCACAGCGCAGGAACTGACCAAAGACAAGGATTTGAGAGCAGGAAGGTCTGGGCACGTGGGTGCCACGCTGATCTTTATCAATACCCACACAATGGAAGGTGTTTAAGCAGCCATGTTGAGTATTATTAAATTTGCGATTCCTTCCCTTTCTAGATATTTTTAAGCCTGCTGTAATTCTGTTGTGTGTGGGGACTGCTCTTAGCAGGAAGGGGCCCCGTCCTGGGCGAAGCATCAATACTAATACAATGGTAGCCCATTGCAACTTTTAGAGGTGTATTTTCGTCCCCCTTAGTCTATTTGATTTAAGTGTTCTCCACTCGGCACGCTATTAACTCTTTTTGTGTCCTAACCCTAGTTTGCTAGGGCCTTGGTAAAATGTCATATAAACAAACACATGAATCCAGTAAACGTGTGACCAGTACAACAAATGAAGTAATTCATGAGTCTTCTGGATTGAGATGCCCCAGGACAGATGCGACGTCTTCCAAAGCGAGAATCATTATGCGAAGCGACGCCCTCTGTCCGTGCTTTTCTCTCTCTTTCACGTGCGTCTGTGCACCAGGATCACGGGTTTTCTCTGTAGTCTCGGGAGCCGCTGAGACA
The DNA here is from genome assembly GCA_004023785.1 of Mungos mungo. Lineage (NCBI taxonomy): Eukaryota > Metazoa > Chordata > Mammalia > Carnivora > Herpestidae > Mungos > Mungos mungo. Next base: position 177,018 of record PISW01001190.1, read on the forward strand.
GGGTGGTTAAGACACGGCGTGCAGGACAAGGGGAGAGTGATTGGCCGTCGGCCCCCCAGAAGCCCACGCACACCTGCCTTCGACCCCCGGCACTGAGGGTATAACCCTTCATCGGCAGTAGGCGCGCCTCGGATGAGGGGTCGGGCCCACATGGATGGGGTCTCCTCGGCGAGAGGCTGCTGGAATCAATTGTCTTTAAAAGAAACTAGACATTTCTTTTGCCACCATTCTGGAGGCCAGAGGTGCAAAATTAAGTGCTGGTAGGACCCCACTCCCCCCCAAAACTCCAGGGGACAATCGGCTCTTTGTCCCCTGGCTCCCCATGGCTGCTGGCACTCCAGTCTCTGCTTCTGCGGCCACAGTGCTTCCTCTCCTCCTGCCCCTGTTCCTTTGAGGATGCTTGTCCCTGGAGTCGGGTACCACTGGCCACCACTCAGCCCACTACACGTCTTCGGTGGTTTAGGGTGGGTCTTTCCACAGGAGACCACACTGGTGGTGGGGCTGGGGGGGGGGCGGAGCTGGAGCCGACGGCCAAGAAGGCATTCTTTGGTGCAGAGAAACTTTGATTTCATTAAAGCACGGGGACGGGACCCGTGGGCAGAAAGCGCTGTGCTGGCGTTGTGAGGAGTGACCTGGGAGTTGGGGGAGGTAAGGAGAAAGGGAGGTTCCCGAAAGGACGTCCGTACACTCCCGAGGACGTGTGAGACACTGGAGGCCTTGTTACCGTCAAGCTAAGGTTGCTTCCCGTCCAGCGACGCAGTAACATTAGGACAAGACCGTCAGGATTCACTGGAGGACTGTTGTACTCCGCCTGTCTCAAATGCTTGTCAGTGGGCTGCAGCTTGTAAAGAAAGGTCATTTCATATATATTTTCACCTTCCCTTTGTTCCGCACATCACAGTGGAGGGGAGGGTGGTCTCGGGGCTCCAGGAAGTCGAGTCTGTGGGCTTCTGGAGGTTCAGCTATTGAAACGATTGCCTTTTTCTTGTAATTTACTAAGACATGTGTGAAGCGATGGAGACTCGTGTCCTGCATGACTGGGATCGCTTCTCAGTTAACCATTGGCTTTTCCCCTTTCCTTTGTCCTTGGACAGCCGGGAGTGCCTGAGGAACGTCACGCACATCCCACCTGGCGGGGGGGCAGCTTGTGTTTTGCCCTCAGCTCACCTTTGCCTCCCTCATCACTGGGATCGTGCAAGGTTCTCCATGGAATAGTTTAGGCGCGGCAGGCACAGTAAGGCAAGGATCTGGAAGGAGTTTTGATGAATAGAGTTGTATGATAAGCAAATGTCTTGCCCGGTTGAGCAACCTCATGTCTTGGGAAGAGTCTGGGAAATCTGTGGTTCAGATGAGTTGGTTTTGGAGAAGTTCCTGAACCAAATGATACCAAAACGAGACACTACTGCCATCCGGCGTGAGATGGGGTCTCAGCAATGACCCCACCAAGGAGCGTCCCCGCTGGGAAGGGCACTGGCCAGGCTGTGGTGATCCTAGCTGGGGATCAGCGGCGGATGCCCGCTGAATCCTGGGAACTGCACAGGGAGTGGTTACCAGCCAGAAACTGCACGTGGGGTGAGGCAGCGCCTCCTACTGGAGCCCCGTGGGAATGAGGCCGGGGCGCTCCCTGACCCAGTGCCTGGCAGGCATGCCCCTGGACCCACAGACACCTCCTTGGGGGCAGGCTGGAGACACAGCGGAAGGCACACCGCGAAAACGGTGTTGAGAAGCGCCCAGACCAGGAAGCCGCGGAGTCGCCAGAAGGCCCCACAGAGCAGCCCCTCCCTGCACCACCAGCAGCGGCTGCAGCCCCGTGGGGACAGAGACTCGCGCTCCACAGGGGTCTGGACACCACCTGAGCCATCCCGTCCTTCTCCTCGTGGACAATAAACATCCCGCCCAAGATGTCCTTGGCCTTGGGAGCATGAGAGCCCGGGGACTTTCCCCATTCCTTGTCTCTGGCTCATCAGCCACGGGGCTTTCTTTGTGGAAACGCAGAATGGCGTCACCACTGCCCACGTAGCTTTCTCTTGAGAAGTGGGTCCCGGTGTCACCCTGGTGCTGCCGGAGCCCAGGGGACAAAAGGGCAGGGTTGTGACACCCCTTCATCCCGTGTCCAAAGCCAGAGTGGGCCTGCAGCTCTAATAAGACTGTGCCTGGAGCTGAGGCCACTGCCCTGTGTACTTTGCTTCTCCCCCAAACCAGCATCCTGGAGGGAAAGGAGCAGAGTCTGCCTGGCCTCTCACCCGTGTTGCTAAGAAATGCAAAATCATCACGGTCACTAAAGCGCTGTTTCCAGGACGGCACCTGTAAGATCCCTGGTGGAGGGATCAGAGTGCAGTCCGCAGTTTCGGGGGCCCCAGAGTGTCCGGGTCCCGCCACAGCTTCACGTGTCCTCTCTGGTTACTCTGATCTGTGATGGCCCCTGGGCGGCTCCTCTCCTGGTTTGCTGACAGGGGAGCTGAATCACTCCCCAAGCCCCTCACTCCTGCGAGCAGGCCTCCGCTTCGGGCAGGCAGGGGGCCCGGCAGAGTCTTCCAGCATCGCTTGGATCCTGTATCCCCAGACCCTCTAATACCAGAGAGAAATCGAGGACCAACACCCTGTGTGCCGTCATTCGAGGCTACTGTGGATTTCCACTTAGATTCATGCTCCTGGTGTTAATCTCTCAACAGCGATGACTTTACCCCCACATGGCTTTGCTCACAGTGAAGAATTCTCCCCACCCCCCACCCCACGTCAGATTTCACCTGAAGGAGCAATGCTCTGATCTCTCAGCATCTGACTGGTCAAGATTTAAAGAATAGGTATGTTCTTTGTCAGTAGCTGGGTGGTCTGTGATGTGAATGTATGGATTTCTTTCTTATTTTTTAAATTTTTGTTGAGAGAGAGAGCTGGAGAGAGGGGCGGGGGGAGCGGGGAAGAATCCCAAGCAGGTGCCATGCTCAACGCAGATCCCGACATGGGGCTTCATCCCACAAACCATGAGATCATGACCTGAGCCAAAATCAAGAGTCAGACACAACAGACTGAGCCACCCAGGCGCCCCTGAACTTATGTTTTAAATGGGCTACTTGCTCGGGAGCTGAATGTTCACAGCAGCATTCTTCACGGTACAAAAGCTGGAAACAACCCAGGTGCCCACGGACAGAGGAATAGATAAACTGAATGTGGCATACACGTTTTGTGTGTGGTGTTTTATAAATAGTATATTCCATCTATATCTATGTTTATACATAAATGGAATATTACTCAGCCTTCAAAAGCAGTGAAACTCTGACACCTGCTACCACATGGACGAACCTTGAAAACATGCTGAGGGAAATAAGCCAGGCGCAAAGGACGAATCCTGTATGATTGTACCTCTGAGAGTTCCCAGGAGTCCTTGATTCACAGAGACAGAAGGCAGATGTGGAGCCAGGGGCTGAGCGGGGAGGTGGTGTGATCGCGGCAGGGTCTCTGTGTGGGAACACAAAAGGGCTCTGGAGACAGACGGCGATGAAGGACAGAGCATGTGAGGGTGGTGAACGCCACGGCCCTGCACTGAAATCCGGTCCGAATGGTAAACTTTATGCTATGTGTCTCCTGCCTTCATAACGTTACAAGGGGTCATCTGTGAGAAGTGGGGCGTGGGCATAAGGAGGACTGGCTTTCAGGATAAGCCCTGTGACACTAGGTATTTGACTTGTTAACCACATGTCCATGATATGTGGATAAATATTTTAGTTAAAAAATCAAGCCCAACAAGTGATAGCTTTTAGTTGGAAGAAGAGGAAACACACAGTAGAATGCAGAAAATCTGCCATCTGCTCCCCGTGTCTCCCGTCACGCCAGAGTGAGAAGCCCCTTCTCCCCCGTCTCGGACCCGACGAGGTGTGGATGCGTCTGGAATGAGCGAGCTCTGACATCAGACCTCCTTTCCTTCGGAAAAGAGAATGCTTTTAGTTCACGTTTTTCCAGGCATGCTCCTAAAGGTCCTCTGAGTCCATGTCACACCTTCATATCACGAGCAGGAAGTGCGTCTTGTCTTCATTTCCAAAGTAAGGAAACCAAAACTCGGGTTAGTTATAAATTCCCAGCGTAGACGCCTTCTCAGTGCAGTGAAACCGCACATTTCAGGAAAGAGCAAAGTGAGCCAAGTACCAGGGGTCAGCTCACGCGCCGTTGGCTCTGGAAGTAATTGACCGTTAGCGAAACGGTCTGTGTGTCATCCGTTTACCTGTCATCAGTCCTCAATCTGTGCCGTCTGTCATCTGTGTGCAGTCTGTGTATTCTCTGTCACCTGTGTATCAACCTGTCCGCCACCCTGCCTTCATCTCTGTCATCTGTCTGTCTGTCTGTGTGTCTCTTCATCTGTCTATCCTCACTAGAGTGGCCACACTTCCCTATTGGCCTGAAGCAGTACCAGTTTACCTCCTCTGTCCCAGGCTGGCGTTTGTCTCGAATCCCCCACTTCTCGCAGCACTGTGCTGTGACCGCTGCGCTCGGAGAAGCCTGTCAGAGAGCCCACGGCGGGCGCGAGGCCAGGCCACCTGCGCCCAGCCCAGCGTGAGGCACGTGCAGTGCCCATCGGGATAACCCTTCCCTTGCTTCTCACACATTCCCGGCACAAACAGATGCCTCTCTTCCATGGGAGGGTCTCACTGGTGAAACAAAGCAGGCTCGAGGGTGAAAGGGAGGGACCTGGGACAGGAGAGGCCAGACCCTGCTGACTCTGTCCAGTCTGGGGACCGGGAAACTCAGCATGGCTGCCTGGGGCCTGGTATTAACTACCAGGCGCCCACCTGGCGAGGCCGGTGGGAAATGCAGAGAAGCGTCCAAACCCCGGGTGGGAAGTGCAGCCTGGGCCGGCCTGCCCGCTGTGTTCGAACGACCCGAATGCTCCGACTGTGCTAGCGTGGACATCGATGGCACGGAATACGTCAGCGACTGGTTGTGTAGCACATCGTTCGGTAATGCTTTTGTTATTTAGCTGCAGACTCTTAGAAGAGTAATAACCTGAAGATAGAAAGGAAACATGCATGTTTAATACAAACTGGCTTTTGTGCTAGCAACCCCACCCCACCCCGTGTGCAAACCAGAAAAAGCAGAGAAGCTGAGCTTCCCCCGCAAGCATTTGCTGCCGTTGAACTTGGCGCCAAGACGCCCGTGTGACCATGCGTGCAGGTGCGAAGTTCACATGGTAATCTGCGGAGCATGGCAGATGATCACTCATTCAAATTAGCGCTGCTCAGCCTTACACCTGAGTCTTGTCGCTTTTGCACAGAAGTGAAGGCGTAGCTGCCAGTGTGGTCACTTCCTTAACGGACGAATTTCACAAGCAGCCACGTGATGCCAGTTTTGTTTCAGGGCCATGAGATGCTTCTTTTCCTTTTTTAATGTTTATTTATTTATTTATTTATTTATTTATTTAGAGAGAGAGAGAGAGAGAGCGAGCACGGAGCCCGACGTGGGGCCCAAACCCCTGAACCGCAAGATCACGACCTGAGCTGAAATCAAGAGCCGGCCGCTCACCTGACTAAGCCACCCAGGCGCCCCGGGTGTTTCTAATAGAAAATCAGTTCATTCCAACTAGAGTTTGATTGTCTCCTCCCATCCAGTTCATAAGATCAAAGTAAAGCCTTCCAACATGCATATTATTGAAGGTAAAATGTCTAAAATTATTAAGAATGCCTTTGAAACTTCTGTTGAAAAATTCAACGTTGGAGATAAAAACTGGAGGCCTGTGGTTAGACGGTTAGACATTGGACGGAGAACAATATCAAGATGAAAACAGCATTCGTGCTAAATTACAAGGTCTGCCGGACAAACCACACGTGGGCCCGTACAAGGTGCACATGTAATGACTTCCAAATGTGCGGTGATATTCTGCCCAGAGAAGCAGAAACCCAGCCTCGCGATTTACAGCGCTCTGTTTATGCACAGAGGAACTCAACTACAAAAGTCCTGAAATAAATCTGCCCACAAACTTTTTTAAAGCTCGGCGCGTTCTCTCCTTGTTTTCCATGGATGCAGTTTAGAAATGTTTGAAGCTTCAGAGAAAACTGTTGAAGTTTAGCGACTGCTTAGCGACTTCTTAAAAAATACATGGATCCTCTAAATTTTGCATGCACTTTAAAAAAATCAGTTGAAAATATTTAATTAAAGTAATCATGGAGTGTTCCAAAAGATCTTCCGCACTTGAAGAGGTTCGCAAAACACAATTATTGAAAATAAAGTCTGCAATCAGGAAAGTATTGAATGTTTTACCACAAAGGCAAGCGTGAGGGAAACAAGTTACATGATGTGAGTTCACACCATGACCAGATTTAATTCTAAAATTCTAAACTTGTGTTTGGGAGAACCAAGGCTGACAGGAAGATTCTTCTGACGACTCTCCTATTTTTAATTGGATACTCTGATACTTAGTACATACAATTTCCTCGCATCTTTGATCAGCAAAACACTCAAAAGAATCATACATAGAGTTAACTTACTTCACGAATTTTGATTCGTAAAAATATTTGTCAACAGAAAGTATTCTGGATGGAAGCAAAAAGACAGGACCTGTTAAAATTTGGACTGAAATGTTTCCACATTTTAACACAAAATTAATAGAATTAACAGTAGTCTCTGTTCACTGGAATTATCCTGAGGAAGTGTTCTTGTCATCTAAAATATTACAAGTGGCACCTGGTTGACTCCGCCGGTTGAGCATCCAGCTCGGGCTCAGGTCATGATCTCACGGTTTGTGAGTTCGAGCCCCGCGTCGGGCTTGCTGCTGTCAGCACAGAGCCTGCCTCAGATTCTCCATCTGCCCCTCCCCAACTTGTGCACTCTCGAAATAAATAATAAAAAATATTTAAATAATGTGAATAGCCGAGAAAAACTGATGGACGGTGTTGAGGATTTCAGATTCACGAACCATAAAAAAACCACATTGAAGAAATCTGCGGGCAGTTCAATGAAAAATAAACCAGAACAATGTTGCAAAACTTTGTTTTTGAGAAAAATATCATGACATCATATCAGAAAATGATGTGGCTAAAAACCGAGGAAACATGTGAAGAGCTGCAGGAGTAAGTGTTCTTCCCACGTGATCGTCCCTGTCCATCTGAACACTGCCTTAAATATGTTATGGGATACATATGTTCTTAAGTATAAAGAAGTTTGAATTATCTTTAATGTACATTGAATTTGGAGTGTTTTTTAAAATATTTATCTTTTGAAAATAGTTTCTGAAAAGAACTATAAGTCCACCAAGATAATGAAACTAATTTGTCAGCCAAAAAATAAATCTTTTACAAATTACTTCTATTTTTTAATTCTTTCTATGTTTTATATTTAGTTTTGAGAGACAGAGAGAGAGAGCATGAGCAGGGGAGGGTCAGAGAGAGGGAGACACAGAATCTGAAGCAGGCTCCAGGCTCCGAGCTGTCAGCACAGAGCCCGATGCAGGGCTCAAACCCACGAACTGAACCATGAAATCATGACCTGAGCCGAAGTTGGACACTCAACTGACTGAGCCACCCAGGCGCCCCAAATTATTTCTGTTTTAGCATTGCTTTTTCATCGCAGAATTTTCCCAGTTGGGGCCAAAAACAATTCTGTGGTCGGCCCGCTGTATCATCGTTCTTTTTCCAGAAGAGACTGGGCCACCGTAAGACACGGACCACCCCAGCCTTCAACCTCACTCAGATTTGGGGCCCAGAGTCCTTTCCGGGCTTTGTCCTGTGTCTCGTTAAAATGACCAGTGTCACACTGGAATGCCATTAGCTTGATGAACTGTTACCATAAATAGAATTAGGATCATTGAGTAGTTTTTATTTTACTTCATCCTCAGTCATTTATCTGACTCGTCCCAACTACCAAGAGGGCGCCATCCTCAGGGGCCCCCGTACAGGTGCTTCCCTACGTGTTTGATTTGAAAACCGTCACTCTGGCAGGAACAGCCCTCCCCAGTCTGTGGGGTGGCCGGGCTCCAGAGTGTGAGGACGAGGGGACACGAGTGAGCAGCAGGCTCCTTACGAAAACATCCGGGTAGAAGCGCGCGCTTTTGTCAGGACACAAGTCCGTCTGTTCTCAGGTCTCTGAATGTCCGAGAGCAGAAAAGAGATTTTTGCAATGAGAGCTGCAAAGAGATTTCCAGGAGGCGTTTTATGGAGGTAAAGCTCTCTGGGGAGTGTCGTTAGCACGTTCCTAGCTGGCGCTCCCGTCCATCCAGAGACAGAAGAGGGCGCGGCTGGGGGTCAGAGCCCCCCTCTCCTGCCCGGGGCAGGGGGGCTACAGAGAAGAGGGTACGGGGGTCGGCGGAGGGAGATGAGGGAAGTAGAGACAATTAGTGCTTCCTGCTCGCAGTGGAGCCCGCAGGACACCTGCGGAGGATTTCAGGAATGTTCCCAGAGACAGCTTATTGCCAACCAGATTGTAGGCTGGGCTTCCCCAAAGGCCAACCCTCAGACAGGGTTTGGGGCCCGGGTCATTTGTTTGGAGGGAAATAAAAATAGTAGTAATAAGTGATAACTCTTAAAAGCAGTAATCCCCCACCCCCGCTGCTGGGATCACCCCAGATAACCAAGGGAAAGGAAGGCCTGGCTCCTCGCGGGGTCCCCACCCCACGGGGGCTGCGAGACACAGGGCACGCCCTCGAGCTCAGTAGCCACCAGCCTCCAGCGCTGATGTTGGGGGATGGCCCTCAGGGGCTACTGACCCCACACTTCCAGTCTCGACACACTGTGCTGATTGGGGCCGTCACAGGTACCTGTGATTGGACACAGGGTCCACACCCATGGGCACCATCCTGTGGCCCAGCCTCCTCGTGACAGACCCTATATTCTTCCCGTCATTTTGCCTTCAAAGACCCCGCCACACCACATGCTCCCAGACAAGCCCCTGCAGACGTGGGCCAGTTTCCTCCAGGGCCCACCCCGGCCGCTGGAAGGGCTCTCGGGCGGGTGTGGGCCCCCCTCCAGCCCCGGGTATCGGGCTGCAAGGTCACTGCCTCGATGGCCACCGTCTCTGGCAGATTCATGAATATTCCTCCCAGTTCAGGTCCTCACCAGCCTTTCCTACAGTCGGTCTCTCCAAGCGCTGCCAGTGGAAAGTGAGCCTGTCCTTTGCATTTCCGTCGTCTTTAATGAGGATATGCTTGCAGTTCACTGGGTGTTTTACAAAAAAAAAAGGTCTGGCACTGAGTGCTTGATTCCGCAAGCCCATGTGTGCGGCATGGGAAGGGATGTGCGTGTGCACACACGCACGTGTGTGTGTGTGTCTGTGGATTCTTTGTTCACCTAGAGGATTTTTTCAAGCAAACTTCAAGTCGCCTACAGAAAACACTTTAAAAGTGCCTTTTATGGGGAGATCATAGTAATGATGTGAGCCCCGGGAAAGCTAAGGTATAAACAATAACATCCTGATGAAAAGAGAGCCCTGCCCCCCAAACCCACATCGCGATTCCTTCACACCCACCAAGCTGTCCCGAGAGCCAGCAGCCTGCATCTGGGTTCGTTAGACGGCACGAGGCCCCAGGGGTCTAAACACAACCGGCTCTCTGCCTGGGCCCGTGAGATTTCCATAGGCCCTCAGGTTTTGACCACAATCCGAGCTTTTCTGGCTCCCGTGGCTGGCATTCCTTTGTTAGCCCACCATTCTTTGGTTGTCACCACATCAGGAAGAATGTCACCACTTGTCATTAAAAAAAAAATTTCTTTTTAAATCCTTTCTTAGTTTCTTAATTAGACTCCAGGGCAGGAGACGAGAGGCAGCTGAGCGGGCGGGAATCCCAGACAGCTCGCTGCTCATCATCTGTCACCTCAGCCCCCGGACGAGCTCCAGATCAGGGGCAGGGACCGCACCAGAGAAGCCAGCTCACTAGAGTGGGTGCCCCCTTGTGCAGGGGGTCCTGCACCCGTGAAGGGTTAAGCAGCAGGTCCGGGTTGTCCAAACCCTGCACATGAAAGGTTTGCCTTTGACCGGCTCTCGGGAGGTGACTGCAAAGCTCTGGGGATGTCCTGCCGGATATGGGCATCTTTGTCAACTGGGGGCCCTGGGCCAGGCCAGACGGTCCACTGGCCTCCGAGGTTGCTGGAGACTAAGGTCAGCCACGTGGGTGGTCAGCCACACCTACGAAACGGACCCCAATGAGAACCCTGGACACCGAGGCATGAGGGGGCATCCCTGGTGGGCAGCACGCTGAGCCTATGGTCACGTGTCATGCTGGGAGAAATGGGTGCTGTCTGCATGGCTTCACCGTGAGCAGACACAATGGGAAATTCTGTCCCATTCCTAGGCCCCTTGCTGATTTTAGCCAGTACCCTTTTGCTACAAGTAAACCCTCCCCTGAGTATAGCATCTTCTCTCAGTCCCGAGCCCTTCCGGTGGATTCCCAGACCCCCAGACAGCAGTCGCGCACAGTGCCCGGTTCACCTCGTGGATCCGTCCTTCCCTCTGGCCTCACCCCTTTGTTCGCCTCCGTCTGGCTCAGTCCGGGCCGCTCTACCAGGACTACCCTACGATGGACGCCTAAACAACAAACATTGATTTCTCGCCATTCTGGAAGCTGAGAGTCTGAGATTGGGGTGCCTGCATAGGCGGGTTCTCAGGGAGGGTCCCGAAGTGCCTTCCGCAGGCAGAGAGAGATGGAGGAGACAAGCCATCTCCTCTTCCGATCGCGGCACTAACCCCCCAGGACGGCTCCGCCTTCCTGGTTCCTGTAAAACCATCAATTCCAGAATTTCAGCACGGAAATTTGGGGGAGACCCAAAGAGTCCATAGCAGCCCCTAACCATGGAGGCCCATCACCCTCACCCCAAAGTGCTAGGGCCTTTGGAGCCAGCCAAAATTTCCTAAATTTTAACAAAGAGATCCTAGAGAGAACATTTACTACAAGTAGACGGCCCTCTTGTTTCCAGGGCCGAAATTCAATACTCCTGGTTCACATCGGAAAGAGTTGCTTTAGAATTGACCCAGTCCCACAGACTGCATCCTTCAGAGACCCGTATTGTCAGTTCCTTTTCTTGCTGAGCCTATTTAAGCCCTCCAGTTAATAACATCTTTTCAGGTAATGCATTTGTATCCTGTGACCCTCGCCCGGGAGGCCGTATCTTTAAAAATTGCAGCCGACAGATAAGCATAAAAAGCATTGATTATTCATCCTGTTTTCTTCAGCTCAGGTTAGAAAGTTCGTTTGGACTCAAAGAAAATTGCATGGGAAGTAGAATATATTTTTAAGCGAGAAAAACAGATCCCGGTGTTAGATAACGTAGGGTAACCCAGATTTTGTAAACACCGCACACACATTTGCACGGAAATAAGTCATGAAATAAGACCTTGGCAGGGGGCCCCAGGGGTGGGCAGACAGGACACCGGGCAACTTTCCTTTTGTATCTTTTGGTTTTGTTTATTGTCTGACTTTTCTACAACGGACCCCGATCCTGGAGAAAGGAAGAAGAAATATTGGTGACCGAGTGCATTGTCTCCACCATCCTGGTGCGTCTTCCCACTCGGCCTTCTCTGCGGAGAACGCAGCGGTGAGGGTGGTGACTTTTATGTCAGGCACAGCCTGCGGCCCCATGTTGCAGGAGCGTGGGGCCCGCACCAGAGGGGGCGAGGGCTCCAAGCCGCTGTCTGCAGACACCCCTTCCGCGCCGTCATGCCTTGCATCTGGGAGGACTGTCACAGAGAAAAATCACTGCCAGAGACATGGTGTTAATAGATCTAAACTCTACCTCAAATGTTGTTCCAAATCAACAGCTGTTTTTACTCTGCTTTTTACTCTTTTTACTGATTTTTTACTCTAAATGACAGATTTTCTGACAGCCAGATAGAATGCATCGTGGAGGAAAAAGCATTCAAGCACATTCATCTTTACACCCCAGGAACACCTTGGACATAGCAGCCGCCTTCCTGTTTATAAAATGTATGTGATTTTTATTACACCCAAGGTGAAATTTATATATATTTTTTTATTATTATTACTTTCCAAAAGTCACGATAAAGAATCACTACTAACCTCTGTGAACAGCAAATGGGGAATAAAATGGAGGTGAGGCGAACCCATTTGTCCACAGGACGCCCCCTCCTAGGCGGCCCTGCCTCCAGTGACTCACAGCGAGGCTCCAAGGCCAATGCCAAATCAGGGCCAGAGGGCAAACTTTCCGGATGATTGGCATTTGAGAACGGGACAAGAGACTCTGGTCCCTTCCAGCTCCTATACAGATGCGCAAGGCGGCAGCATGGGCTCCCTGTCCCAGGGCACTGCTGTGCACACCTGCACGCCCGCCAAGACTTCGCAGCAGGAAGCAACTGCCTTCTTAGGCTTCCAGGTTCTGCGGGTCAGGACTCAAGACTTGGGTCACTGGGGGCAACTTGTCTCCTGCATCTGCCGCTCCCGAAGGTCTGAGGCCTCTGCTGGACAAATGTGAAAGCTGGGGTGACTCCAAATCATGTGGCCTTTGAGCGTTTTTAAAACAGGGCCAGTACAGCTGAGGAACTGAATTTTAAACTTTACATAATTTCAAGTAGTTTAACCTTAAATGGCCTCCCCTGGCTGATGGCTGCCATGCGGACACACACATAAAGTCAGCTTCCCTCCTGTCCAGTGGCCGGGGCCGGCCGCGGGGACCCCCGCTGGGCTGGTGGCCAGATGCCACCTGTGACCTCTCCGCGCTCCCTGGGCAGGGGCTCGTCGGGCTTCCTCGTCCCATGACAGCTGGTTCCAGGAGTGAGCCCCCACCCCCGCCAGAGAACCGGGGGAAGTAAAGCATCACTTCGGAAACCGCGTCTCCAGATGCATCAGAGAGCATGCACACCCAGCCCACCAGGTGTGCGATGGCTTCATCCGTTACCTCCGACGGGTGGCAAGGACGGGGGAAACTGGAATCGACTGGAACGCAGGTTTGAGGCCAAGCTTTGGAGACCCGGTTCCTCGCTGGGTGCAGCTAAACAAGTTCATGACTCTTTTGTGCCTCAGTGTCCTCAGTCAAAAACTATAACACCTGTTTTAAAAATATTCTAAGAATTAAATAGAATATAGTTGGGGTTCTTTTTTACTCATTATTTAAATTTATTGTCAAGTTAGCTAACATACGGTATGTACAATGCGCTTTGGTTTCGGCGGTAGACTCCCATGATTCATTGCTTACATCCAATGCCCAGTGCTCATCCCACCCAGTGCCCTCCCCAAAGCCCGTCACTCATCTTCCCCTCTCCCCTGCCCCCCATTAACCCTCAGTTTATTCTCTGCATTCAAGAGTCTCTTATGGTTTGCCTCCCTCTCTTTTTCCTCTTAAGTTTCTCAAGTTCCACATATGAGTGAAAACATATGATACCTGTCTTTCTCTGACTGATTATGTCACTCAGCATAATACCTTCCAGTTCCATCCACGTTGTTGCAAATGGCAGGTTTCATTCTTTCTCATTGCCAAGTAGAATATAGTCGTTAAAGATACCTTGTCAACATTCCCCTCGATATAGTGCCACTCTTTACGCACACTTTAATCATAAGTAACTTGATATCCCAATTATTTTACGATTCTGTCTTCCCCCTCCTTTGCACTCTCATGCCCAGCCCATCTCAAGGGCAGAGACTGTGTTTCATCCACATGTATATTTCTGATGTTTCTGATGCAGCAGGAGCAGAGTTGAATTTACACCTGCACTTATATGTTAAGTCGTTGTCAGTAATCTGAAGCAACAAATACATGGAGAAGGAAAGTCCGAACACCCATCAGGGCATCCACCTGAAATCCTAACCCTGAAAAGTGACAGCACTGGGGCCTAGGGGGGCTCAGTCGGCTGGGTGTCCGACTTCAGCTCAGGTCCTGATCTCATGGTGCATGAGTTTGAGCCCCACATCTGGCTCTATGCTGACAGCTCAGAACCTGGAGCCTACTTCAGATTCTGTGTCTCCCTCTCTCTCTGCCCGTCCCCAACTCACACTCAGTCTCTCTTTCAAAAATAAACATTAAAAAAATTTTAGATGACAACACAAAGCATCAGAGCTGCCTACAGCAAAGCCATTGCTGCAGGGAAAGGATCTCTCTGTCATTATGTAGAAGTCGGTCACCAATGGCCAGGCACCCACTTGGCCCTAGACGTAGGGAAGATGAGACTCAACCAAGAACCTGACTGATTAGCATCCTGGGAACTGACTAGAAAGCCCAGTGTTGACCTTACAGAACTTACTGATGCCATTTCACTTAAAATGCACTTCACTGAAAGTAACAGAAAATTCAACTAATGGAGCCTCCCTCACTTGGCAAGGAGACATGCGGTAGCTGCCCTTAGCTTAAAAGAGTTGTCAACGATCCAAGACCACTCCATTCTTTTTCTCCTTCATCTTTACAATGTGAGTTTTTGATCTCACACTTGCTGCCTCATGGTCACAACGTGGCTGCTGCAGCTCCGAGCATCATGACCTCAAAAGCAGGAAACACTAGGTCATTTCCTATAATTGTTCTCTCTTATTAACACCAGAGATAAAGCTTTTGTTGAAGCCCATCAGTGCAGTCCCTTAGGATAAGGGGCAATCCCTTGTGGGGAAAAAAAAAAAGATACTGGAAACTGGAAAGCCAACATCCTCAAAAGTAGAAGGTAAACAATAGAGAAGGGAGCTGGGAATGGTCGCTGTCTGACACTGAACATCTCTCGTAATTAGGGCCCATCCAGAGCTTCACCTACTCCCAACCCTGAAAAAGTAGGTTGGGGCCATCGCCTCAACCACATAAAATCAAATTTAGTGAGCAAATTCATAGTGAGGTTCTATTAAATGCCAAGCCATCTATAAGACAGAGACAGCTTTTGAGGTTCCTCATGGAACCCACATTTTAGGAAGTATACATAGGCGAGAAACACATAGGCATCAATGAAATGTGATCGTTTTCTTTCCTTTTTTTTTTTTTAATGTTTATATATTTTTGTGAGACAGAGAGACAGAGCATGAGCAGGGGAAGGGCAGAGAGAGAAGACACAGAATCTGAAGTAGGCTCCAGGCTCCGAGCTGTAGGCACAGAGCCCGACGCGGGGCTTGAACCCACAAACTGTGAGATCATGACCTGAGCTGAAGTTGGACGCTCAACCAACTGAGCTCCCCGGGTGCCCCTGGAAATGCAATCATTCTCAACTGTGACAGATGCCTTGTGGAAGATGAAAGGGCATGATGGGGTAGTGATGCCAGAGACACGGATCATTTGGGCCAAAACATAAAGTAACATTTGTGAACAGCCATACGGAACACCAAGCACGTTTTTCGAGACTCCAGCTGCCTTCTAATTGAAAGTGACGGCGTGACTTTGCTGCCCCTCCCCAGCCCGCCCCTCCACTGCTTCTGGAAACCTTCCTTTCATGGAAACACGGTTTCTCGGCCCTTTGTGCCCTGCCTGTGCATGCCCCACGCGGCTCCATCTCGGAGAGGGTGTCCATTCTCATCGTTAATTTAAGAACATTGTTTCTCTCTGCTGGGAGGCCCTGCTTACTGTGCAAGTTCCTTTTGATGATTTTCTTTCAATTTTGCTTATTGATCCTACGAAGAATTCTCGTCCTCCTTTGGGGAGTTGGAACATTCAGCAGTTTAAGAAGAGGAGCGGGGAGTGTAAATACAACTGTAAGAAGGAAAAGAGAACCCAGGGCGGAGACAGAGCCTTCCTGTGAGAGCATCTTTCTGCCTAGACGCTGCCGCCGGCGGGAGATGTGCTCACCCCCGCGGGTGGCGCGGCCTCGGCAGGTGACTCGCGGAGCCCACAGCACAGGGCACGACAGGTGACCTTGCAGGTCACCTCACACCACCTTCCATGTGCCGCAGAAATCCCCGCCACGCGTTCCTGGCAAATGTGCACATGGGTTTCCTTTGGTTGGACCAGGGCCAGTACAGGGGTGCCCCTGGTGATAAGCGTCTGCCACAGGCCACCCTAGTGGTCACATGCTCCTTGTTAGTAACGCACCCCCCCCGGGGGTCCTGATGTTGCTTCTGGAACCACGGCCGGCCCCCCTCCCACGCCTCCCCAGCCCTTTGTCGGCTCACCGCAAACTGCACACTGGCTCCAGCCCTCCGTTTGCAGCCTGCGTCTCCCGGCTTCCAGTAGCTTCCACTAGCTTCCACATGACGGCGCTGGTCCCTCGCTTCTTATCCAGCCACTTTCTCCGTCTGGCTCAGACACGAGCCCCCTGGGCCGCCCTTCCAGCTCTCATTGAGGGGGGGCTCCTTCCCGGACGCCTCTGCTGCCTCCTCCTGTCCCCCCTGCCCCGCCATCACATCGGGCGGGCACAGGCGCCAGCTCCTCTGCGGATAAGCCCTGTCCCCGGGTGGTCGCCGCACCCAGGCTGGGGGCTCTCAGTTCCATCTCCATGCTGCTGAGACCCCAGCCTGGTCCTCCCCGCCCCTGAGACTCAGAGCCCCACTCCCTTCCCTCCTGTTCCAGTAGGCTCTGCCCGTGCTCCCAGCTCAGCTAACGCGGCCCCGTCCTTCCAGTGCTCAGGCCTGGGGAGTGAGGACTGATCCGCACCTGCCGTCCCTCTGCCCCAAGGCCCCTTCAGAACTGGACGCTTCCTCACCACTGGCCTGGACCCAGCCTGCAGCCCCTTTCTGCTATCTGGCTGCCCATTGGACCTCCACACTGACCTCTGCACTGGCCTCCACACTGACCTTGGCACTGACGGCACCCACCAAGGCCCCAGCTTAGCATGCAGCTCAGTGCTTCACAAGGAGCTCCATGGCCCGAGCCCCATCCCTTCCCCCACCGCTCGTGCCTCAGGGCCTTTGCTCTAGCTCTCCCTCTGCTTGGCATGTTGGTCCTGCTTCACCCATAAGGCACCCGGGCTCCCCTCTCAGAGGCCCATTCCAACGTCACATCATCATCTCTAGGGTCTTTCCCTGACCCTTTCATTTAAAATTGCAACCTCACCCCACACCCCCAAGGTCCCATCCACCTCCCTCCGATCCACCATACTGGCTAATTCATTTGTTTTATTATGTGTCCCCTTACCTGCCCTGCCCCCCAGTGCCAGTTCCCTGGTAGTAGGTATCACATCCATTTGGTTCTTGCCACATCCTGGCGTCTGGAGCAGAGCAGAGCACACCATGGGTGCCTCCTAGATGGGTGCTGAGTGCACCCTCCTTGACCACATGACTTCCTGCCGGCACTTTAGCCTCTAGCCTTTACCAAACAAGCACTTCGAGCCCCTCATCCCTCCCATACGAGTGCTTTCCAGACTCACCCTCCCCGACGCCACACTTCTCTTTAATCTGCTAGTATCTCTCTCTTTTCTTAAATATGTATTTATTTTGAAAGAGAGAGAGCATGAACAGGGAAGGGGCAGAGGGAGGGAAGGAGAGAGAGAGGGAGAGAATCTGAAGCAGACTCCGTGCTGTCAGAGCAGAGCCCAACTCCGGGCTCAGTCTCATGAGCTATGTGATTCTGACCGGAGCCAAAATCAAGCCAGACACTCACCCAACCGAGCCACCCGGGTGCCCCCGTCAGTGTCTCTCTTGAACTGCAAAGAAGAAATCGAACCCAATACCCAAATGTGTTCTGGGAAGTGGACATTTTACTGGTGCTGTTGGTTCCTATGACTGGGAACCAATTTATCCGTCTGTTCACAGGGAGCAGCGTTGCTTCTTTGGGCATCACATAGCGCTTTGGCTCCAATTAAGCCTGTGTGTGGTTAACTGGAACTCACAGATCTTCTCCACAAAAAGTATTGCCAGGTGACATCTCTCTCCCACACCTGCAGAGCTGGGTGCCTTTCAAGTTCTTGAAAGGGAATGACATCAAATGCAGCCCTTGCCTAGCCTCCCGGGAGAGCCTGCTCTGCTCCGACCGCTAGGTTAGCAGAGGGCTCGGGGCTCGGCGGGACAAGGGCTCGGGGAAGCTGGATGTGAGCAGGGCTGGTTTCCCCCTAAATCAGAGGTGTTAGTAACATGGTCACGGATATGGAAGTCCTCAGGGAGGTGACTGCCGTGTGCCCAGGACCCAGCGCCCTGGGAACAGTGGTCTCCCTCCTTTGCAGCAGCAAGGCAGCGATGCAGTCTTACTTCTAAGAACAACTTTCTAAGACTGACAGCTGATATGCAAATGAGTTTCCATCCAATGCTTGGATTACTCAAGGGATCAAGATTTACCCCTGCGCCCCTCCCCGCACTGGTCACACGCTGGTCATTATTTCTGTAGGCTCTGGTGACAATGAATCAAAACTGCAGGGTTCACTTCCTTTAGAGCCTCCGAACATTTCCACCTCCCAGACCGAGCATCCTGATCTAAATTCATGATCGAGGGGGGATGTGGCGAAGGCTTACAGTTCTCTGCGCGATCCGTCAGATCAGATTCCAGAATTGTGAGTTCATCTCAACCATGTTGGTCAGCAGTTCCTCATTTCCATACCAGCGACAGTTCTGTGAAATTTATGGTCCTGAAACATTCTTAATAGGGGAAATAAAAGCAGTTCCGCGTATCCTACAACTGGGCCAGGACTCTTGAAATGCCACGGACGACATACGGCTTACCCGGTACCACCTCATCTATCCTAGCTCTTTTGCATATACGGCTCCTTACGGTTTTCCTACTGGGGGTTCTTACACTGATGCTTTTCGGGGTGAGACTGCTGGGCACAGGGCACCAGTTGCCAGGCGTGGACGCCCAAGCCCTTATGCCCACTGCACCTTGGCATCGGAATTGCCAAGGAAAACACAACACTGTCAACTGTTGGATGGAACGCTTTGCTCACATAGACAAGAGGCTTCGCGGGATCAGCCTCAGCAGTGGGCGTCTGTCTGCACGGCCCGCGGGTCCTTCCTGGCAGCCGATGAGGAGCGGTGACCCACCCACACCCTTCTCGTGCTGAAACAGGAGGGCTCTGTCCCTCACCCCAGGAGGACAGATTGATTCAGCAGCGGGGTCAGTGAAGGGCCGAGTGACACGCACGCTCAAGCAGAGGAGTCCGTGCGGAGTCTGTGACAGGGGGAGACTTCCACATGAGACCATCAGCTGGCGCAGGCGGGGCTCCGTGTCTTTGGTGAGGACGCACCCCAGACCCAAGTGTGTGCTCATGGGGCCGAGCAAGGCTGGGAATGCTGTGCACCAGAGACAGCCTTTCCCAGGTGGAAACATCTACAAACACGCACTTCTCTTCAGGACTATGGAGAGGGATGATATTTATAAGTTTGACTGCCTCCTGACAATAAAGAAAATGCTTCCTACTGTATCAGTATAGTAGAGCATTCACCTCATAGGGAGGTTAAATTAAGCCCGAAGAGCAGAACCTGGGGGGGCTCAGTGGGTTAAGCGTCTGACTTCGGCTCAGGTCATGATCTCACTGCTCGTGGGTTCAAGCCCTGCATCGGGCTCTGTGCTGGCAGCCCAGGGCCTGGGGCCTGCTTGGGAATCTGTGTCTCTCTCTCTGCCCCTCCCCAACTCGTGCTCGATCGTGCTCCCCTCCCCCACCCGCCGAAATAAATAAACATTAAAACAACTTTTTAAAAAGTCTGGAGAAACCAGACACTTAGATTTCAAGCAGGTTCTGCTCACAGGCACATTCTTATAATTTATAATTTTCAAAAAAAAAAAATGTTTGTTTGTCCCCCTCATGTGTGTCACAAAGCCCAGAAGCCGGAGTCCCAGTGCTCTTCATCTACGATGAGACAGAGGCAGCCGGCCCCGGGGAGTCTAGTGCTGGCAAGTAAGAGGAAGACCCAGTTTAAATGTTTCCACTTCGGGAAGGTTTTTCAAAATGGGGATGTTCACTTAACCGCTGTGTAGGAAACCCAGACCCCCAGCACGTGGTAAAGGGTGATTGAGGGGTGGCTGGGTGGAAGTACGTGCCAGCTCACATCCCCATGGCCGTGGCCATGTGCCCCCAGTGGAAGTCCATGAGGAGTGACTCCTGCACCGAGTCCTATTCATGGCTGCCCTGCCTCGCAGGCATCCTTACCATTTATAGCTCTCCTGTAAGGTTTGTCCCAGGCCACCAGCCCGAGCCTTATCTCGTACCAAGACCTCGGAGACAGAGATTGGGTTCCACAGTTGTTGCGCCTCCGTGGTGAGCACTCACAAGCAGGCCCTGTAAGTGCTTCCTAATGAAACGGTTAGGATTCCTACCAGTAGAAACTCGGTCTTCAGCACCAACCCCAGTGGGTACTCTGAAAGGGTACTGCCATTTCTATCTCAAACCCTTATGGGAAGAGGCTAGATCCATGAGAAGTGCCGTGGGCTGAAGACCGTCACAGGGTCCAGACACAGACGTGCACAGCCATGTCGCTCTGTGTTACTCAAAAGTCAGTGTAGAGTTCCCAAACCCCACTTTCTAAATCATTCCCTGTGACCCTGTCTCCGCTCGGACAGGCGCGTTTCTTGCTGGATAAACGACGAATGAACATGAGCAGATGGGAAGCAAAATGTGGTCTCCCGTTTTCCAGCAGATCCCAGATGACTCCCTTCATCTCCAGTGAGGACACTGCACTCCCTGATGACAGCTGGCATTCTCCTCCTGAAGGAACATACACATTTTCTCAAAATCAAAGACACAACTTCACTCTCTCTTTTCCTCTCTGTTGGCCCCTAAACATTAGAAGCTCCTTGCATCATAGATACGCTTAGGTAGCCAGTGCCATCAGATTGCAGAGTTTTAGAATACACTCAGTTTTTCTAGATTGAATCAAAACGCAGACAAGAGGGACTGTTTCTAACATGTAAATGCAGACACAGAGACCCAGACACCGTTGGCCAAGGTGAAGCCATCCGTGGGGATGGGGGCCAAGCTGGGGGCCCGCCCTGGATTCCAGACACACCAGGTGGAGCAGGCCATTGTCACAGACGCCTCTTCCTGTCACCTTGGTCAGTGTTCTCTCTATTCTTCTGATTGTTCTCCGGCGCTTTAGAAATTGCAACGGAGACCTTTCGGAGATTGTAATGGTGCATCTCTCTTGAGAAAGGTACCACATAGAGCATCAGACATGATGCTCTTTAAATCCTGGGCACCTTCTGAAGTAGTGTTCCAGAGCGCATGTGAGAAGCGCTGCCTGTGGCCACGGACCTAAACTCTCTGGATAGCGGGACACGTGCCTGCCCAATGCTCTGAGCAAGGAAAGCGCATCAGGGAAGGGTGACAACCTTTCTGGAGGGCTTGGTTTTGACGATCCTCAATGGCAGGAAACACCCTTGAGGTGGACGCTGGGCTGGGCTGTGCCCTCGGACACCCAGCTTGGGGAGCCCTGGCTGCAGGGGCCTTCGCTTCCTGGGGGCTCTGAGTCTGCCGAAGGAGCTCCAGGGCGGCCACCAGGGACCCCCAGCCTGGGCACAGGGTGCTCATTCCAAGGCCCCTGGGCTTGCATGGTGGCAACCTGACTGTTCCCCCTTCCTCCGATGCCCTTCCCAGGTGCCGGCAGCGGCCGGGACCATCCTCCCCCATAACTTCATCGCCATGTCTGCTTCTGGAGACCCCAAGCCGTTCCCCCGGGCACTGGAGTGTGACTTTTGTCCCTTCCAGCTCAAATGGCTCATGGCACCCAAAGATCTGCCCTTTTTAGGTCAGAGACCCTTGTCAAGTGACAAAAATAAAACAATTCTGTAGCGAGTGTGACGTCCTTCATTCCAGGGAAAGCAGTCCATGGGGTAGGGGCTGGCAGTGCCTCACAAACACTAGAACACGGCCCCCTCTCCGGGGTTTCAGGAAAGAGCGAGTTTTGTAGGGCGTGAGAAGCGTGATGAGGAAACTGGGCCTGATTGGCCAGGAGGTTGGGACTTATTTGTAGGTCAATCGGGGGACTAGGAAAGGAGCACGTGTCCCCAGTTGAGTGGTTGGGGTTGCATAAGTGCTCCTATTTAGAACAGGAAAACGAGTTCCTTCGTGACTGGGGACTAGCTGGCATGGTACATAGTGCACGTCTGGGCGAGCGGAGCATTTATAGGGACGTGAACGTCACCCAGCTTTGGGGTTTCCTCCCCCTGGCCCTTGGAACTCCGTTTCTTGAAATTTCAGGCAGATCACACAGAGGTTTGGGTCACTTCCAGAAACTATCAACAAATGGCATTTGTTTTTCAGAGATAAAGTATAAAAGCTTTCTAACTTCATTAACTCTAAAATGTCTTTCCTGGGGCGCCTGGGTGACTCAGTTGGTTGAGCCTCCAGCTTCGGCTCTCGCAGTTCTTGGGTTCGAGCCCTGCATCGGGCTCTGTGCCGACAGCTCAGAGCCTGGAGCCTGCTTCCGATTCTGTGTCTCCCTCTGTCTCTGACCTTCTCCTGCTCACACTGTCATTCTCTCTTTCTCAAAAATAAATAAAACATTAGAAAAATAAAACAAAATGTCTTTCCTCCATCAGCTGGGCTGCTTTTAGGAAAAAACAAAAACAAAACAAAGCAAAAACAAAACCAACCTCCATGTGTGGAGAAGGGCCCTGTGTTTCCTACGTGTTGCTTGGCTTCGGTGCACAGCCACCTGCCATTACCGCCGGGCCCCCAGGGTCAGGCTCCGTGGGAAGAAGGTGAGGGATGAGAGGGAAGCCGTTGCGTGGTTGGTATGTTTGTGATCTAGGTGGGAGCACCTGGATGTGGCAGACACTCTGAGAGGTGTCTCTGGGGTCCCCTTGGGTCACCCCTGCTAGAAATGTCACTCCATTTCCCTGACCCAAGCAGTGCCTCCTCCATCTGACTGCTTCCAACAACCCCAGGCCTCTTGCAGTGTGCCTGTCTGCTGAGTCACGAAGCCCACCAGGCAGTCTTCATGGGATGGGAGTCACCTGCCGAGTGGCTCAGTGCTCAAGGCCACATTTGGTCACCATCTAGCAAGGGCATTGGGTCCCATCACCAATGACGGGGTGGAGCCTGTTCCCAAGGCGCCCTCATTCTCTGCCTGCCACCAGGGGGCGCGCCACACCGCTGTTGCCTTGCAGTAGCTGGGAAGGGACCCTAACACTGACTCCCCGCTGTTCCTGTCAGGTTCCTCCAAAGGTTCTTGCAAAGGCACCCCCACCCTCTCCTGTCCCGGAGAACCCCTCCCCGCATCTCCTCAACCCCCATGTAACTTCTCTGCCTTCTCTCCTAGCCGGCTGATGCTGGCGGAACCACCAGACCTCTGCCTTGTCCGCGTCCTGTGACAACTCTGCGATTTACTCTTCAGAATGAAGTCCGTCTCCGTCCTTGCTCTCCCTCGGAATTGTGAGCTTTATGGGAACAGGGGCGACACTTGCCTTGTATTAGAAATTCTACCATTTAGAATTGCATAAATGTGAGCACCGATTAAATATTTTTGGCTGATTAGGAATAGTCTGAAATGCGGAAGGAATTTTCCCATTTGTGCCAAGACCCCGGGCAGAATATACATCAAGGAAACATCCGTTCCAAGGGCAGAACGTTAAGAGCAGCATGACTACCGTTTCTTTGAAATAAGCCCTGCGTCCTGAAGACAGCCGCCTGGGACGCTGACAGGCGGCGGCCGTGAAACTCCTTCTGGGAAACCTAAAACTGCAGAGCTTCTGTAGAGGAAGACCATGAGTTCCCTAACGCAGATGTGCCAGGGGAAGGCGGAGAAGCGTCCCGCCCTAACTCTTTGATACACCTTCCTGGTTCAAAGCGTGTCACGGGAACACACCCCACGGGACCCATCCTTGGGGGAAAGGGTCACCTCACAGAAAACCCCCAGACAGAACGTGGTTGCCATAAATACCAAAACTGACCGCCGTCTCCACCTGGACCCGAAGTCTAGTGAACGCGGAAGGTCATTTGAAGATAAAATTCCAGCTTCTATAGAACACGCAACTTCTAAAAATTTTTTAGCATTTATTTATTTTTGAGAGACAGAGAGACAGATCATGAGCAGGGGAGGGGCAGAGAGAGGGAGAGACACAGAATCTGAAGCAGGCTCTGCGCTCTGAGCTGTCAGCACAGAGCCCGACACTGGGCTTGAACCCACGAACTTAGAGATTATGACCCAAGCTGAAGTCGGACGCTCAACCGACTGAGCCCCCCAGGCACCCCGGACACACAACTTCTAAATGATGCAGCCACTTGGGCTGATTAGAAAGAAAGCTGGGCCCAGATGCAGTGAAAAGTTTCACTCTGAGGTATTCAGGAAAGAAGGCGGTTTTATTAACCTGATATACGTGTAAAAATCAACCATTGAGGGGCGTCTGGGTGGCTCAGTCGGTTGAGCGGCCGACTCTGGATTTCTGCTCCGATCCTGATCTCATGGTTGTGAGAGCAATCGCTGCATCAGGCTCTGTGCTGAGTGTGGAGCCTGGCTAAGATTCCCTCTCTCTCTCTCTCTCTCTCTCTCTCTCTCTCTCTCTCTCTTCTCAAAAAAAAAATTGAAAAATATAGGTCCTACTGAACTGGATTTTTAATGAACAAATAAGAATTTGTATTTGTGTTTCTACTGAAATCCATACTTAGAGAAAAAAAATATATATATATGTATACACACACACACACACACATATACACACACATACACTTTTTTCCTCAAGGGTACTCATTTTTTTCTGCTGTGATTCTTACCCTTCATTTGCTTGATAATTAAGTGTTCACAGCATGGTTTGGATGCTAACCTTTATTATAGCTTTGAGTGGCACAAAAGCAGGTCTCTGTCTGTCAAAATCCAGCCTGCGTTTCCGACAGCAGGGTGCTGCTTAGCACCTCCAAACCACTGGGCATCTGGTTTGGTGAAAACACCGTGGCCTTTGCCAGCCACGTGGTCTCCATCTGACTGCCTATCCTGCTCTGTGGCCAAAAGCAGCCACAAGGTGGTACCTAACTCAGCGGGCGTGGCCGTGTTCCCAGTATCTTATTTACAGATATTGAAATCTGAATTTCACATAATTTTCACGTGTCACAAATATTATTCTTCTGGGGTTTTGTTTTGTTTCGTTTTTGCAATATTGAAAAACGTCTAGGGGCACCTGGGTGGCTCAGTCAGCTGAGCGTCCGAATTCAGCTCAGCTCATGATCTCACACCTCGTGGGTTCGAGTCCCGTGTCAGGCTCTGTGCTGACAGCTCAGGGCCTAGAACCTGCTTTGGCTTCTGTGTCTCCCTCTCGCTCTGCCCCTCCCCCGCCCCCCTCTGTCTGTCTGTCTGTCTCTCTCTCTCTCTCTCTCTCTCTCTCAAAAATAAATAAATATTTAAAATGTATAAACCGTTCTTAGCTCCCGGCTCACGCAGGTGTCAGGTTGGATTACACCGCGTAACGGCCCACAAAATCCCGTGAGGTGCGTGATACCGAAGTTACCCCGCATCAGTGAAGAAACTGAGGCATAGAGTTGAGTGGCTCTGGAAGGTCAGAGAGGCACGAGCAGCGGGGCATCGATCGGGTCTGCCTCTGGAGGCCCCGTCCAAGCCGCACAGACTGGGCTCCGGCTACCGTGTGCATTGTTACTGTGTATTTATTGATCGCTCCGCCACCTGGAGCATGATGTCATTAACTTCTATGAAATTCTTCTCCAAGCGCGACGTTTTATTCCTGACGCCTCCAAAGCGTCCCATTACTGAACATATTAACAACGAAGCAGTGGTCTGTGGTCAGGTGAGGACAGAGCCCAAAACTGCCGATGGTTTATTTTCTCAGACCCCAGGCTCAGAAGACACCATCACTGTAATTACTGAGGTGTTTATTCCCATCCTACAATGTCTCTACAGGAGTTCTAGGTAACTAACAGCACTGTAAGCTCATAAATTAATGAAGATGTTATAAATGGAGGATGTTAAATCTTTAAACAGAAACCGTAAGGCCCGGCCATGCTCTTCTAGGGGTTATTAATTTACTTCTTTCTCTTCCCAACACGGAACAAGAAAAATAATTCACCCACAGGAAGAGCCAAAGGTGGGCTCATCAGCCTTCAAAGCTATGTACCTTGAGATTCTGGGAAGGAATGACAGGTTTTTGTTTTTGTTTTTGTTTTTTGCTATGGCAAATTATTTGAGAAATTCCAAAACATTACTGGACACAACCTGGCGGCAATCTGCCTCAGGACCTTGGCAGATCCTGTTCAAAACGGTCTCCCCTTTGCAAGGCAGGCACCTTCTCCAGGTCTTGGCTTGAGAAACCCGCCCTAAGCTCGTTTTCCATCTGCTTCTCTATTTCACTGCCTTTTCGCCTTTGTAGCCGTTCAGAATCTGTAATTCTATGATTTATTCATGGTTTACAACGGCTTCCGCTGCTCCTCCGCCACACTGCAAGCCTCGAGGGGGCCGTGTCTGCTTCTGGCTCAGCCCTGTTTCCCTGGGCCCTCACTCGGTACCGTCTTCTTGGAAACAGTGGAGGAGGGAGACACTGGAGAGGTCAGCGAAGGCACCCACATTGCAGAGCGAGCCACCAAGAATGTCCACGGAGGCCACCAAGGAAGGCGATGTTGGCAGGAGACAAAGGGCTCTTGAGTAGAGAGTGACTTTCACGAGGCAGAAACTTGGCTCCCTCTTTCTTCTCTCCACCACGATACCTTCTTGGATTCTTTCCTCCTTTGTTCCCACCAGTCAGAACCCTCCCATCTGGGTGTGCTGTTGGGGTACATTTCCTAACGCCCCCACCTCACACAGGCACCCACGTGCCCCTATCTAGTCCATCCATTTATCCTGAATTCCCCGCGTTGAAACTGAGCTGAGGAAAAAAACAAACCAGTGAAAGGGTCCAGGGACGTATTTGCTCTTGTGCCATCCTAGAGATGGGCTGAGAGGTCATTTCAGATAATTATTGCCCTGATAACGCAGCAGATGGCGATTGCCAAATCAGGCAGTTCCCTGCTGGTCGGCGTCTCTGCAGCTAATTCACCTTCATGCCTGGGCAATTTGTTCTAACGAGATTATATTTCATGATAGCAACTTGTATTCCTTGCTTTTCAGGGGGCCCCGGAAAGTGGACAAGGGGTTTGGTGTCCACAGGAAACCGTTGGCACAGGGTCTGGGAAACACGTCACACACGGGGAGACCTGGCCTCAGCCGCCCGGGGCATTGCAGTGCCACCCCCTCGAGCCTCTTTTCACGGCCGCCTCTGTCTCCTCCGGGCCGTCCTCCTCGGCGATGCCACCAGCCCTCCCCAGGGCCTGCAGGGACGCGCTCGGAGATGTGCACGCAGTCTCTCCTGATCACGGCCATGACGTTCTCAATTTGTCATCCTGGCGCCCACCTGCTCCCATTCCCTTTTTCTGCCTGTTAGTTTGGTCCTTTTTATAAGAATTCTGAGGGCGTTTCCTACCTGTGCAAATTCCCCTCTCCCCGGGAAGCCAATCACGCTCCCTCTGTGAACGGGTCATTACTTTTAGGCAGGGATGTGAATAGTCCATTTACTTGGTGGAAATTAGAGGCGAGGATCGAGGCAACAACGTATAATCACTTAATTTGGAGGAGATCCAGGACTGAATATAAGCACCTTTGATTTAAAGGGAAAAAAGCAATTAAAGGCAGTTGGCAGAAAGTTCTTTTCAAGTCAATGAAGTCATTCAATCAGTCCATAAAAAATGACTAGCTTTTGAAAGCATAATTTGATCCCAAGTGAGAAGGGGGAAAAGGCAAAGATTGGCACGTAGAAGAGAAAACCTGTACCGAACGATGCTGGATAATCTCATTGGTCTTCCGGTTCCATCTTGCTGTCCTGCCATCTGACACACTCCAACTCTGCCATTCACCCGGCAGCCAGCACCTCGGCCCCTCTGAGCATTCGAGGAGGCCCCGCTTCTCAGCTGGTGGGGGAGGGGCTGAGGACCAGAGCTGGGCACTCGCTCTCCCCGTCCGCCCGCAGCTCATGCTCAGCCCCAGACGCCCTGCCCACACGACTCCCACGCTCGTGACATCAGGGGCCAAGGAGGGGGCTCCCCGTCGTTCCAGGGGCATGGAGTCCTCGGAGAACCCGTTCTGAAGTGTGATGGGGGGAGGACCACTAGCTGTTCGGGAGAGAGAGCGCGGACAGAACCCCAGGGCCATACAAACGTCACAACTCCCCTTGGAGGTGATTGAGTCTGATGAACAGTCGGAAGATTCTTCTATTACAACCGCCTCTCCCTTCCTCTGTCTCGCCCCCACCTCCCCGGTGCCTCAGATGAGCTCACGGCCGGGGCCCGGCTGCCAGCTGCCCTCCCAGGTGCCCAGACCCCACCTCCGTGGCAGGTGAGCACTGATTACAACTGAGCTAGAACTCCATCGGGCCATGTTGCAAATAGAGGCCCACGCGCCTTATCTGAAACTGTTGGGCCAGATGTTTGGGAATTCAGAACTTTGCAGCTTCCAAGGGATATTGCATGCCTGGGCTCCTTATTACATTAAAAACCCCAAAGGCTCCAGGGGACAGCACCCTATAATCAAACCCATTAATATTTTCCCAGGAAAACTCATGAATACTCAGACTGAGTGGGGGAAATAATGATTATAAATAGTGTCTCATCAGCTCAGGTCAGGTTTTGCAACCAAAAGAGTTCCAAAACTCTTTCCATTGGCAGAACTTGCGAATTTCAGAGTTACATGTGAGGGTTATAGACCTGTAAGATCTTTGCATATCTTGGGGCACCTGGGTGGCTCAGTCTGTTAAGTGTCTGACTTCGACTCAAGCCATGATCTCAAGGTTCATAGGTTTGAGCCCCGAGTCAGGCTCTGTGCTGACAGCTCGAAGCCTGGGGCCTGCTTCGGACTCTGTGTCTCCCTCTCTTTCTGCTCCTCCCAGCCCCTCACGCTCTGTCTCTGTCTCTCAAAAATGAATAAGAATGTTAAAAAAGTAAAATAAAAAAGACACTTACATATCTTTCTACCCCACCAGACCAAACACTAGCAAAGGGATGCTGGCTCCCTGGCCGTCCTTAAAATCTGAAGCCTCAGTACAAGGTGTGACTAAATCTATGATAAATAAAGTAAAAGGAAGTGTTGAGGAAACACAATAAGTGCCCCGTCCCTTCTCCAAAATGCTGCCCTCCTCGGCAGACAATCTGAGGCCAGGTAAACTTCCGTAAAAGGCCAGGTAATAAATAGCCTTCAGGTTTGAGAGTCAGACAGTCTTATTTGTAACTTTTTAACTCCGCCATTATAGTGCAAAAGCAGCCTCAGACGACAGGTAAATAAGTGTGTGTGTCTGTATCCCAATAAAACTTTATTTATAGTGACAGGCCAAGGCCCAGAGCTGGCCTAAGGGCACATTTGCTGACGGCTGAACAAATCCGTGCAAACGTCTTATTTAACGAACAGGATTCATTCAGCAGATGTGGCTTCTCTCATCCCATGAGCCCCATTCTCAGTGCTAGAAATTTCAGCGGTGACCAAAACACATGTTTTCACCCTCATTAGGCTCGAAGTCTAGCTGAATCCAGGAACTCAATAGAATTTTTCGGATCATCCCAGCCCTATGCTTTGCCTTTATAAAAGTGGACCGTGGCCAAAGACCTGAACAGACACCTCAGCCAAGAAGATGCACAGATGGCAAATAGGGATATAAAAGATGGTCCACAGTGTGTGTCATCAGGGAAATGCACGTTGAAACAACAGTGAGATTCCGTGGCACATGCACTTGAATGGCCAAAACCCGGACACCGACAGCACAGATGCCATCAGGAATGTGAAGCAACAGGAGTTGTGAATCCCGTGCCTCTGGGAGCACAACACGGATGGCTGCTGCGGAAGACAGCGTGGTGGCTTCACACACCCAGACGTGCCCTTGCCCTGGGATCCCGAGGTGGCACTCCTTGGCAGTTTACCCAAACAAACTGGAAACTTCCGCCCATCCAGAAGCCCGTCCATAGATGTTTATGGCAGCTTTATTCACAACCGCCAAACTTGGAAGCGACCAAGATGTCCTTCAGTAGGTGATGGATAAATACACTGTGGTCCGTCCAGACAGCCGGGTATTATTCAGGGCTAAAAAGAAATGAGCTGTCAAGCCGTGAAAAGAGATGGAGGGAACTTAACTGCATATTTTTAGGTGAAAGAAGCCAGTCTGAAAAGGCTTCACACTGTGTGATTCCAACCATATGACATTCTGGAAAAGGCAAAACTATGGAGACAGTAGAAAGATCTGTGGTTTCTTGGGTGGGGGAGGGAGAGATACATAAGCTGAGCACAGAGGATTTTTTGGGCACTGGAAACACCCCATGTTATGCTACGATGATGGATGCGTGTCACTGTCCATTTGTCCAAGCCCGTAGGCTGTTCAACACCAAGGGCGAACTTTAAGGTGAACCATGAACTTTGGTTGATGATGTGTCAGTTCAGGTCCATCCTCGGTAAAAGGTGTGACATCCTGGTGAGTGATGTTGATAGTGGGGATTCTGTGTTGGGGGGGGGGCATATGGGAAATATGTAAGGCATATGTACTTCCCTTTCAATTTTGTTATGAACCTAAAACCACTCTTAAAAAAAATTGTTGGCACATAGAGTTGATTCTCCTGATTTACAGATTCCAAATTTCTGACTTTGCCTTTGCACTAAAACCTATTTGTAACCTCAGGATAAACACCTGCAGAGTTTGGGGGGTCATCCACGGACCCGGGCAGAGCAGTGAAAGATTGGATTCCCATGATCCACGCGTTCTTGTCTGAGGCCAATCGAAGCAACCCTCTGCCTCTAGTTTGGTTCTCACTGTGCAAACAAGTGTCCTTTCTGCGTCTATTTGGTGCTGTGGTTTTTGCATTTTTTGTCCTTTTTGCTGCGTGAAAGGTCCCCGGAGCACAGTGCTCGTGTGCCATCTAGCCTTCCTGAGTGCCAGGAGGCTGTTTGCAGAGAAAACACACGAGTTGGTTAAGCTTCATTCAGGCGTGAGTTATAGCGCTGTTGGCTGTGGGTTCGATATTAATGAATCAACAATATATATTCAATAAGGTGTCTTTAAACAGAAATGAACATAAAACAAGGTGATGTATTGATCGGCTGATGAAAATGCCGTGACCAGAGAGGCTGGCAGGGACACAACCCGACTTCAGCCTGGGAGCCACAGTTCAGGATCCACTAATTCAGAGCTCGTGGTGACTTCATAAAACACAGAGCACCTCGGTGGCTCGAATGGCTAAGCGTCTGACCTTGGCTCAGGTCATGATATCATGGTTCGTGGGTTCGAGCCCTGTGTTGGGCTCTGTGCTGACAGCTCAGGGCCTGGAGCCTGCTTCCGATTCAGTGTCTCCCTCTCTCTGTTCCTCCCCTGCTTGCACTCTGTCTCTCTCTTTGTCTCTCTCTCTCTCTCTCTCTCTCTCTCTCTCTCTCTCTCTCTCAAAAATAAATAAAGGTTAAAAAAATTCAAACACAGATGCTGTAAGAACTAAAATCAACTGTGTTAATAGCATTCTTCTATTTTTTTTTTAATCTCCACCTCATCCATAATTATAACTCTTCATTTGTAACATGATTTATCTGGGGCTTGTCTCTTTTTCCTTGATCGGTCTCCCCAGAAACTTGCCTATAATCCTTCGTTTGGGTTTGTTTTTTTCCCCAAAGATAATAAACTTGCTGGCTCTTTTTATACTTCCATTCAGATTTCTTTTCTAACCACCAAGTTATCTTGCTGTTTGTTATTAAATTCCCAACCAGTGTGCTTTTTTTCTTGTAGTTTATTTATTTATTTTGAGAGAGAGAGAAAGAGCTTGAGCAGGGGAGGGGCAGAGGAGGGGGAGAGAGAAAGAATCCCAAGCAGGCTCCACGCTGTCAGTATAGAGCCCCACGGGGGGGAGGGGGACAAACCCACAAACTGTGAGATCATGACCCGAGCCAAAACCAAGAGTCAGACGCTTAAACAGCGGAGCCACCCAGGAGCCCCCACAGTGCGCATTTTTTAATTTGTCTTTCTGATTTAGCTTCCGACTTCACAGCGATGTCATCAGAGGACGTGGGCTGTGTGAAGGCAATCCCCGGGCAGCCCCCACCTCCGCTCCCCACCCATGGGCGCCAGGCTGGTCTACGGCCTTGGTGCTGAATGCAGAATTCCACTCGGGCCTGTTCGGCAAGTGCTCAGCTCTGTGCATATTTCCCTTAGCCTTGCTTATTTTGTGTGTGATTCCTTCTAATAATGAGAATAATTGTAAAGGTGGATTTATCCATTTCCCCTGCAGCACTGTCCATTCTTCGCTTCCTCCGCATGGGCTGTTTCGTTAGGTACTCCACATCTGGGATGGCCGTATCTTCTCACTGAACAGAGCCCGTGGCCGTCACGCAGAGACTCTGGCTTGAACTCCACTCTGCCTACTGTTTACCTGAATTCAGTGGTCTTCTGGGTACATATGACTGATGGGCCTTTTCCTCCGTTCTTTTTATTTTCGACCTCTGTGCACCATATGCTTTAGCTGTGCCTCTTACAGACAAGAGATGGGTGGGAAAGGGTGGGAAACAGGAGAGCAGCCTCTCGCCGCCCCCAGGGCAAGCTGTTAAGTAGCCCAACGCTGGGGATACCGCCTGGATTTGAGCAGCGGGGCTGTGTCCTGCACCGGCCCCACTGTGGCTCTCCAGACAGAATCACAGCCCCTCTAGGAGAGGACGCGGTTGGCTTCTCCATTGGAAGGGCCAGAGGAAGCCACTTGCCAGCGCTTTGTCTTCTTTTACCTCTTTGTTTACTGTATTCCATGTTTTTAACGCAGTGAATTTCCCAGCTGCTCAAGAAGAGGTGTCTGGCGATCCCAGATCAGCCCTGGGTTGCTGAAAACAACCGTTATCGTGGGTCAGGGGGCTGGGAGGAGGTGCATAAGGTGCGCAGAGCAAGTTAGAGGCGAGTTAGCAGAGGTGCAGTAGCACCTGTGTCCTTGTCCCTAAATGTAGATGGCCGTCCCTCCACAGGTACGCGTGCATGGCCGAACATCCGCAGGTGCCTATGGATGGTGGTCCCTCCTCAGGGGCACGTGCACGGCCGGACCTTAGGACAGGGAAACAAAGGACTAGCAAGGTCAAAGGACTAGCAAGAGTCACGAGGGCCTCAGGCTTTCAGAACCAACCTAGAAACTTAAAAAGAACAACCTTGGACATGAAAAGAGACTCAGATCCATTACATGTTTGAATTGTGACATAATCATCTAATCTAACTAACCTTGTTTAGAGAAGACGTTTATCATCAAGCCCTTGTGAGTCAGAGTTCCCAAATATGTCCAGCGCCTGGTACAAAACTTACATTTGACCTAAAAATGCCAGGCATCCCAACTTGTCGGACATACCCAAGCATATGAGGATGTTAACTGCATTGCTCGTTACAACCAGAACATCAGAAAATAATCTAAACTGATGGAAAATTGATGAAGCAAATCGTGGCATATCTGTGCAAAGGAATACGGCTGCAGCCATTAAAATTATGCTACAGATCAATAGTTACTGGTGTGCAAAAATGGACATGTTATAGTAAGTGAAAAAAAAAGCAATATAAAACTTTTAAAAAAGGAAACGCGTGTACACAATTACCTTGTTCGTGCCTTGAAAAAAATGTCTGGGAAGGTATTCATCAAAACGTTAACAACGGTTATTTGAATGTTAGGATTACTGGCAATCTGTATTTTCTTTGTACCTTTTTATATTTGGTAAGTTATTTAAAATAAACACACATCATTATAATGGTTTATAAAAAGAAGGTGCCTAAAGAGCCCATCGTGAAAGCTCTTTGAGCATTTTAAATGAATAATTGATCTCTTTAGCGGCGCAGGCTTGTTGTAGTTGTAAGTCCCCGAAGAGTGGGCAGGATTTTCGCTGCTGTTCCTCCCCCAGGCTCCACACACAGCCCCGCGAGTGGGGAGGGCTCCCTGATGGCCGTTGACGGACTGACTCTCTGGGTGTCGGGTACAGAGGAGACATTAGCGAGAATCATTGAGGACCAGATTGCCAAGCCTTTGGCACTAGAACTTTTCATAATTGAAAACTAAAACCTGTGAGTCGTTTCACTTTATTACAAATGAACCCACCTCACTACTCCCCTTCAGTTTTGACATCTCGCCAGTGTGTTGGTTACGATCCCATCACTCGGCTAATGTGAAAGTTTTAAAAGCTGTTTAATGATATCATTATCCCGCAAATCATAATGAGGGAGGCTGAAAGGAGTTCGGTGTTTGAGAAATCCACGCATGGGCCCGTGGCTCTGATGTGGGGGCAGGGCCCGTACGGAACACGGTTTTGCCTCTCAGCGACTTCCTCGCACCTCTGCCCCCGGGCCAGTCAGCGCTGCCATCTGACAAGTAGCCACAGAAATCTCAGTGGCAGAGAAAGACGGCGTGCCTTTATTGATCTATGCTGGGCTCATCGGGGGCGGGGAGGCGGGGGTGTTGTCTCTGCTTCTTCAAGCTGTGAGTCTGTCTGGCCTCTCTCCCATCCACCTCCGAGATTCTGACTCTAGTCTGAACCACATATATTCACTTGGGGTCCAGTAAAGGACAGAAGCAATTTAAGGGAAGCTCTTCAGGGTAAAGGCCAAGGTCAGAATGTATGCCCAGTCATACAGGCACGCCTCAAGCTCCTGATCACGTCTTGTCTGCCAACACCGGGGTGGCCAGAGCCAGGGGCCGAGAGCAGTAGGGTGAGGAAGGCCACAGAAGGGAGCATTCGAGAGAAACAAGGCATTAGGAGACGTGATCCGACCTGGTATGCTCTCCGCTTGCATAGATGTCTTACGCTCTTACTGAGTCAGCCAGTGCTCCCACGCAGCCCAGTCTAGCCACCCACTCTGCCCGGAGGAAAAGCCAGCTTTGCCTCGATGGTAAACTGGGTGTCCTTTTTGGGTAAAGAAAGTGCTGATTTGTTGTTTCGTTGACCAAACTCGTATTCTGTTTCAAGGCTCTTTGGAGAGGGAGGGCCCTCTGTAGGGTAAGCTTTCCGTCTCTCCATCCTGGCAGCCAGAAGGGGGAAGAACATGGGGACTTGCACAAAGGGACAGCCATGCACACAGCCAGAGTGCTATGGGCTGAGGAAGAACGGAGCCCCTTTCCCCTCAGCCTGAAAAGACCGGTGGCAGTGGCCTGTGGCCGGCGGCGGCGGGCAGGGGGCTGGCGAGCGGGCTGTCCCACGGGCACCAACCGACCTGCGGTGTCCACGCTTCCCTCAGGCTGATGAGGAGCATCAGCACTGCTGCTAATGATGCCTTGCTTTAAACCTCTCAGAGGAGCAAGAGGCCAGGTTCTGGGGAACCGACGTGCGGCACGTCGGGCTGGGTATAAACGCAAATCATGCGGGAATGTTGAAAGGAAAGATGTCGTGGGTACGAGGGTCCATCTGCTGACGCACAAGCCATAGATAAGCTCTCAGCTTCCTCCTTCTGAATCTAGACACCATTGGGTAGTTTGCATGTCCGTTGTGCCTGAAGGGGGCAGGGCACCCTCGGCTCCCAGGCATCTTGCGGCTGGGATTTGAGGACAGCAGAGTCAGCGGTGACACGAGGCGGTGAGTGGAGCCTCCCAAACGAGGCAGGTGTGAGGACAGGCCGGCGCAGGTCACCCCCCACTTGCGCCCCCGGGGGCTCCAGGGGGACGATCCGAGGTGTGGCAGGCATCTCTCTCCTGGACCAGTTGACGGAGCGGGCAGTCTGTAGCAGGGAGAGGGGCAGCCCCAGGCATCGTGGGGGTGGGCATGGAGCATAGGATGGTGCCCCCAAAGCGCGGTGCCTGGCACTGCCCTGCAGTGATGGTTTCCTACTCCTACCAGAACAGAGGCCGCAGAGCCTGTGGCTTCCCCCATGGCACTTACTGTCTCCCTGACTAGAGGCTGGGGACAGGGGTGGCTGCTTGGATCCTGTGAGGCTGTGGGGGGGGCGGGGACTGTTCCGTCCTCTCTCCCCACTTCGGGGGATTTGCCATCAATCCTGGGCCTTCTCCCCATCTCTGCCTTCTCCCTGTGTGCCCTCCGGTCCCTGTGCCCAACTCCTCCTTTTGCCAGTCATACCGGGTTAGGGGCCACCCCCAAGACCTCGTTCTGACTAATTATATCTGCCAAGACCTTATTTCCAAAGAAGGTCACATTCACAGTTACTGAGGGTTAGGGCTTCAGCATATCTTTGGGGACACAATTCAGTCACAATTTAAACACTGACAGTTGGAATTTCTTTTTAAAGATTTTAAGTTGTCCCTATGGCCGATGTGGGGCTCAAACTCATAAACCTGAGATCGAGTCACTCGTTCTGGGGCGCCTGGGTGGCTCAGTTGGTTAAGCATCTGATTTCCACTCAGGTCATGATCTCAAGGTTCGTGAGTTCAAACCCCACTTTGGGCTCTCTGCTGTCAGCATGGAGTCTGCTTCAGATCCTCTGTCTCCCTCTCTCTCTCTGCCTCTCCCTTGCTTGTGCTCTTTTTACCTCTCTCTCAAAAATAAGTAAATAGGGATGCCTGGGTATATCAGTTGGTTAAGCATCCCAACTTTGGCTCAAGTCATGATCTCAAGGCTTGTGGGTTCGAGCCCCATGTCAGGCTCTGTGCTGATGGCTCAGAGCCTGGAGCCTGCTTCGGATTCGGTCTCTCCCTCTCTCTCTGCCCTTTGCCCACTCACACTCTCTCTTTCTGTCTATCTCAAAAATAAATAAACATTTAAAAAAATTTAGTAAATAAATAAACATTAAAAAAAAGAGTCACACATTCTACTTACTGAGCCAGCTAGGCACCCTGCTGACAGTGGTGATTTGTACAGTCGTGGGCACATTGTGACCCAACAGGAGCCAATCAGATGCAGCAAGACACTGCTAAGGTTCCGGGTCAGAGCTTAGAGCTTGGAAGACATCAGGTCCAACGTGGCCAGCTGTTTGGGGCCCATCAGGGGAGGATAAGAGCCTGCGCATGTGTGGCCACAGGGAGCCAAGGCCTCCCTGGTGGTAAGTGGACCCAGAAGAATGTGGGGAAACCCTGGGTCCAGGTGACACCACTTAAATGCTTCAAGCCAGGCCTATTCCCAGATGTTCCAAATACCAGAACCCATGTCTCCATTTCATCAAAATCATTTTGGAATGCGGTTTCCTGTCCCTTGAAATCCAAAGACTGATGACACAGATGTTCCCGCTGGTTCTTGGCCTAAGTGGAGCACATAGGAAAACAGCAGCTGGAGTAAAGGGGGGCTGCTCTCGGCTGAAGAGGCCTGCCTGTCTGCAGGGGGAGATGTCAACCCCCAGGGCCCACCCCCCGCACACGGAGGCTCCAGGCTCCCTACCCGGAGGCCCCAGGCGCCTGCTGCTCAGAATACGGCATCTGGCCCCCCGGGAGGTGGTCAGAAACTCGGGTCTCCAGGCCCGCCCCAGACACTCTGAACTGGACTCCGCATCTTAAACAGGATCACCATCGATTTATGCGCTCATTAGAGCCCAAGAAACACACTTCCAGCCTAATTAGCGAGCAAAGTTTGGGTGGATTAAATCCCAGCTATTTAACAATCAAATTGGATTTCTGCTCTTTCTATCTGATTTAAAACTATTCCTCCAAGGATTGAGACCGAGTCATCCTATGAATATTTATTATATTATATTATATTATGTTATATATTATGTCATGCCATATTGTGTCACGTTGTATTACATCATTAAGTTATAAACATACCATAACACATCAAAATTAATTAACATTAGGGTGCCGCCAAGTATATACATTCCACTTTGAAGTATGAGGCATCAGACAGTGTTTTTCATGTCATATCTTTATTGAATGGTATGGTTCAACATAATACTACAGACTATGAAGACACCATCTGTGCCCCAAGTGATACTATGTTAACTGTCACCTTTAGCATCATGAGCAAACTTTGTTGAATGGTGGCTCAGCTCTTGGCTCTGGACATCTCCACTCACTGGGCATCCAGAGTAGCCAAGCGGAGGCTAGATCAGCACCAGAAGACCATGCCTCAGAAACCCGGACGGCTGAAAGCCCATCGCCAACCTATAGCAGCTCACCTGCTGTAGAAAGTCACATCGCTCTGGGTTCTTGGTTTCACAGAGACATTCTTCTGGCCTTGCACTGGGTGAAAGACCTGCTGAGAAAGCCTTTGGGGAGTCAGTGGTCCACGCATGTGGTCGTCTCTGATGGCGAGGCCACCGGGGTGTGAGGCCGCCACATTGCAGCAGGGATCAGCAGCGGAGTACTTAGAGCCCACAGACAACACAGAGACCGAAATTAAACTAATCCTCACACATGCAAGGCTTTGCAGATAAAGAAAAATCACTTCTGACCTTTCCACATCTTTGACTCTGTGTGTTTTTACTTTATTTAGAGCGGCATGGATAGTGTCAAAAATGAAAGCAAAAACTAATCAGCGCTGAAACAAAATGTACAAAATCCAGTCCGTTTGAAAGGCAGAAGAACGTGTGCCCACAAGGAAAAGCACTGAGCAGAAGTGCAAGGTTTAAATCCCGAAAGGGGGCTGCTGATCAGTAATTGGCAACTCCTGCTGTGGGCAGAACAGAGCTCCAAAGAGGCAGTCGCCTGGTTCACACAGCCGTCCCGCGGGGTACCCCTGGGGGGCTCAGTCGGTTAAGTGGCAGCTCTTGATTTCGGCTCAGGTCATGATCTCAGGGTTCGTGAGATCAAGCCCCATGCTGGGCTCTGTGCTGACAGAGTAGAGCCTGCTTGGGATTCTCTCTCTCCCTCTTTCTCTGCCCCTCTCCTGCATTCATGTTCTCTCTCCAAAATCTGGAAAATGTCATCAGCTTGGTCCAGGAGGGGTCTGGGGTCCATCAAATCCATGGCCCTCCAACCACGGCCGCAGGCTGGGGCCAGTTGTGTGAAATCTCCTGGACAAGTACTGTGACAAGTGGGAATTTTTTATCTGCAATGTACATTCACTTAGTCAACATTTGTTGATCCTCTGGTGTTGATGGCTTCTTTTTGATGGTCCCTCACGTGGCATCACATTAGAGAAGACTGCCCCCCAGGCCCCCTCCATCTCTTCCACTCCTCTGCCCAGCGCCCTCCACAGCCTGATCTGGGTTCCACCACGAGCTGTGTGCTGCTGGCTCCACCCACCGCAGCCGGAACCCCGAGGGGGAGGGGCCTGGCTTTGCTCCTGGCTGCGTTTTCAACCCTAGGACAGCGCCCAGCGGAGAGTAGGTGCTCCTGAGAGGCTTCTGAGTGAAAAACAACGCACCAAGTGCCAGAAGGGACAGGAGCGTTTCAAGTAAGAACAGTGTTATGAGACGTAAGCCAGACGCTCTGTATTTTAGTAAAATATATTTTAAACCCTAGACCTAAAAAAGCACAAGGAAAAAAACAGCACATCGTATCCCGCTTTGAAAGGCAATTTATCTGCATCTGTGAAGGTTTTCAGTTCTCCTCCCCTCCAGCCCCAAAGCTCTGCCTCTTTGGGTCTACCCCTCCCGTCGTGCACCGAAACCATGCTCTTGGAGGCTCACACAGCTTTTCGGAAAACCGAAAACAAGTCTCAAGTCCTGTCCTCCACGTACTTCAGTGGGTCTCGTCGGAGACCACAGCAAGTGCCCGGTGAATGCGGACCTTCCCATCTGCAGCAGGAATCCTGTCCTGCCCTGCCCTGCCTCCGGGAGGGACCCAGCCAGTTCAGTCGTGATCTGTTTCCGTAGTTGGTGACCTCACATCAGCGTGTCCTTTATCTGCCCTGGTCTGAGAGTGTGAGCTGCCCTCACTGGTGGAACAGACGTGTCCTTGCTCCAGCCTGCACGGCCCACGCCGGGGCCACGTATCCCCTACGAGACACTGGCGGGCATCAGCTTAGCCAAACCCAGGTGTTTGGGGGAAATTTTGTGAATGAGGGACCCCCAAAGGGCCAGTAACTCTTTTGCTAAGGGCAGCAGAGAGGGAGACCGAGCGTCCCCAAGAGATAGTGGCCACTTTCTCATACAAGACCGTCTGCTGTCTTCCCTGCTCCGTGTCCGCTGGGCAAATAAGGCTGGAGAGAGCTTCCGCTGGTCAAATAGAGTCCAAGTGACCCACTCCTCCCAAACAGGAGTATCGGGCAGAGAATCCCAGACATCTAGAGGTCAGGCATTCAGTTTCAGAATAAAGGTCAGTAGCAAGGTATCAATAGCTGATTTTCAAAAGTCATGTATTAAGTGCTATGTCCAAGCCACAAATCCCAAACCCCAGAATTCCTCCTTGGGGAGGCTGCCTCCCTCTGGAGCCCAGAGGCTGCAATTAGCTGTATCTTTGTGCTTGTTCTGTCCCCAGCGGCTAAAGGCGTTCCCGCAAGATTCTCACCGTTGATGGTAGTGAACGGCCGGGGCTTGACGCCCTTCAGTTCTGTACGTACAGCCTCTCCCGCATGACGGAGGGCAGTCTGCTTACCCAGCGCCCACCACTTCCACTGTAAGTCTCAACCAAAACCAGCCTCCAGGGGACACATGAAATAAACCATTAGGGTACCTTCGCCCCTCCCCTGCCCGTTCCTTCTCCCACAGGACTAGTTACGGTGGTGACCCAGCACCCATGGCCAACAGAGAAAGAGAGCTTGACATGCTCTCCTCACAGAATATTCGGGCTCCCAGTCTTCCACTGGCGCCAGGAGACCTCAGCCCCACCCTGAATCCTGAAAGGTGCTGAGGGGCAGAGGGCGACGTGGAGAAAGTGTCTCTGGCATTCGAGTGTCACCAGCATGACAACCGCTTGTGGCTCAACCCACCAATCTCCCAGTGTCTGTAATCCACCCAAAGCCCTCTGCCAGTCCTGGGACGCACAGCCCTTTCCCTCCATCTGGAGGAGAGGGCAACACCCAAAACTCCATGTGGGCCACTGGCTTCAACCCCACAGCCTCCTCCAAACGATCCTATTAACGGGCAACAAAGGGGAGGACACCAAATCACCGGACTGACCAGACAGGATGGTCACTGTGTCAAGCACCCAATTCTCATGAACTTCCCCCAGGTCCCCCCAGGTGGTCTTCGGGGCCCTCATCTGCCTCGTCCAGAAGCCCAGTACCCCAGCCTCATTGCCCCAAGTGTGAAGTCCGAATCTGGGAAGGGCCTGGAGTTTTACCCAACTTGCATGCTAAGTGCTGGGTTTGCCATAATTTCATATCCACATCCTAATAGAAGGACACAAGACCCCTGGGTCAGAGACAAGGAGGACTTCTACTCACAGCAAGAACGATCAACAGCAGCGTCCTGTGCGTGACCCTCATTCAGCGGAGCCACGCACCGAGGGCCAGATGTTACCGTCTGTGCGTGTACGTGCAGTGGGCACATGTGCCACGGGACCCTAAAATTAAGTCTCCGGACTTTTATGAGGCTGTGGACATATCTGTCGTCCTCCTCTCTCAGGAGAAAGATCATCCTTTACCCCGGAATGTAAGCAAGTACTTCAAGAAGGGGAAGCAGATTTTATCTCTGGTGCCCGGAGACCTCGCCGGGGAGGCGTTCTCTCCCTTCGTCTGGTGGCAGTCTCCACTGCCAGCAGGGCTCCTGATTCAGGCTTGTTCTTTGTTTGGGAGGCCCGGACCACGCGGGAACGCAGGAAGTCCACAGGGATCTGTCTCCCAGCAGCCTCACCTTTTGTGAATTGTCTTGTCAAATATTTGGCGCATTTTTCATTTGGCAATTCATCTTCCTGTTACTGAGTTGTAAGAAGCTTTGTATCAGTGAAGCCCTGCATAAACTCTACATCTCACAAAAATGGCAAGCAAATGAAATCTCCGTCCAGTTAGGTGACCTGTCCTGTCATTTACATAATATGTTTGGGTGATAGGAAGTTTTAAATGTGTATAAGGTCCAATTTATCAATTTTTTAAATTTCATAATTTGTTTTTGTATCATTTTTGTATCCTCTGTGCTGACAGCACAAAGACTGCTTGCAATTTTCTCTCTCCCTCTTTCTGTCTTTCTCTGCCCCTCTCCCACTCATATTCTCTCTCTCTCTCTCTCTCTTTCTCAAAATAAATAAATAAACATTAAAAAAATAAAGGCTAAAAAAATCAATCATATACGTATGGATCGCTTTCTGGGTTCTCTATTTCAGCCCACCCTAACAAATATATTGCAAGATGAAAAGGTAAGCTACACATGTCATTTTAAATTTTCTAGAAGCCACATTCGCAAAGACGGACCACTGTGGGACTGCCATCTTAACTGCCCAGTGTAGTCAGCCGTAAATATTTGCCCACTGGTGCTGTTTTGTTGTTGTTTTTGTTTGTTTTTAAGGAACGGGTCCTGGCTGGCCAATGCAGGGGATGGCACATCATGAAATAGGCATCCAGTAAAACGGGACTTGACACAGTAAGATTAAGTTGTTCCATAAGCTGGAGCCTCAGCAAAAAGCCGAGCCCACGCGCCGTGACTTTCAACGTGATGTTACCTCATCGGTGCCTAACATTTCCTCCTACCCAGGCTGCATGGAGCACAGAGCAAGACTCTAGATCCATAACCAATACCATGAGTAATATGAAGTTTATTTAATGCAAAGAGGCAAGTTTCTAGAAAGTTTCTAAGTTTCTAGAAAGTTTAAGTTTCTAGAAACAATTGAATGAGGCTCTGTGGTTAAAAAAAAACACTTATGGGAGAAATGCCATTCGAAGAACAGAGACTGTGATTAGTCCGTGAAAAATAAAGGATGGAGACATAACAAAATGAGGTCCTAAAGTGTCGCTGTCCTCTGACTCCAAATCTCATAAAATGGCATAAGATATAATTTTAAAGAAAATAAGCATATACTAGTACTACACCAGAACTTTAGAAGTGTACAGAGTGCACAAGATATGGGCTGCCTGGGTGGCTCAGCTGGCTGAGCATCCAACTGTTGATTTCAGCTCAGGTCATGATCTCAGAATCCTGGAATCGACCCTCCACGCTCAGTGTGAAGCCTGTTTAAGACTCTCACTCTACCCTCTCTCCTGCTCATACTCTCTCTCAAAAATAAAATTGAAAAAAAAAAGATAAAATAAAAAATAGAAAGTACACAGGATATGACAACAAAAAATAGCCCAGAGGCAACGCAAAAGCTGAAGTCATTCAGGGACACTCCAAGCCCAGAGCAAAACCCAGAATCCCCAGCTGCCCACTGACTTCTCCCCCACACTTCCCATCTCTGCTGAATATTCTCCCAAATAATTTAATGCTTTAAAAGTAACGTCAGGTTACAAAACATTGGCTTTAAAAAGCTAACCAGGGGCGCCTGGCTGGCTCTATCGGAAGAGCATGTGACTCTTGATCTGAGGGTTGTGAGTTCGAGCCTCACGTTGGATGTGAAGATTGCTTAAAAATAAAAATCCTTCAGGGGCGCCTGGGTGGCTCAGTCGGTTAGGCGTCCAACTTAGGCTCAGGTCACGATCTTGTGGTCTGTGAGTTCAAGCCCCGCATAAGGCTCTGTGCTGACAGCTCGGAGCCTGGAGACTGCTTCGGATTCTATGTCTCCCTCTCTCTCTTCTCCTCTGCCCACGTACACTGTCTCTCTCTCAAAATTAAACATTAAGAAAACAAATACAATCTTTTAAAACAAATAAATAAAATAAAAATCAAACAAAATAAAAAAGCATCCCAGTACATTACCTTTTCTTTTATATCTTATATTTCTTTTGTATTTTCCTACTTTCAAGTGTATTTTACATATGATAATTACACATTTTAAGATATAATATGTAGATATTTTATGCCTCGTTTTTCATTTAATCTTATATAAATGTTTCTCATCTCGCCACTGAATTTTCAGAGCTATCATTTTTGATGTCTGCATAATATACTTTGATTGAATGTAGCATGATCTATTTTCTTCTTTCCTTCTTTTTGACCATTTGGGCTGTTTCCAATGTGTGCTATTATAAATAATGCTGTAATTAACATCTCTATTTCCTCAGCTAAATTTAAATCTGTTTTATGAATTAAAAGCAGCTGAACTGACTTCTGTGTCATTCCTTTTTGAACAAAAACAGAATGTCCTGGTTTTGTAACAAGGAACGCTTCTAAATTTAGGCTTACGGATAGAGCTATGTGACAAGTCGGAATAGCAATGGCAGAGTTCCTGATGCTTCTTAGACAATGTCTCTTTAGTTTACTTGTCCCTCTTTGGGGAATAGAATAAGTCCCGTGCTGCTTCAGTTTAAAATGAATCTCAAGATTGGTAACGTTAGCCTTGACAGGAGTAATTTTTTTTTCAGACAGTAGCACTTCCGGCTGCGTTACTTCCTTCAGATCTTTCCACACTTGACCAAGGTGAAGGTCAACTGTGACTGTATAATTTTCCAGCTAGTAATACTGGGTAACACTGGAAAGGTTTCTGTTTTCTTATAAAGTATTTTGTTGTCCCAAATAAAGCAAAGCCTCATGAGAGTAAAGCAGACATGTGTGTAGAAGAGGGGGTGGGGGGCGTGAATTTTATAAAAGAACCAATTACAAGTCTAAGAAACTTGTTTTTTTAATGTTTATTTATTTTGAGAGAGAGAGAGCGAGCACATGCAAGCAGGGGAGGGGCAGAGAGAGAGGGAGAGAGAGAATCCCAAGTAGGCTCCACACAGCATGGAGATGAATGCAGGGCTCAGTCCCACGAAT
Organism: Mungos mungo; assembly: GCA_004023785.1. NCBI lineage: Eukaryota > Metazoa > Chordata > Mammalia > Carnivora > Herpestidae > Mungos > Mungos mungo. The sequence goes on from PISW01001190.1 coordinate 221,303, forward strand.
CATAAGATCATGACCTGAGCCAAAGCCAAGAATCAGACGCTTAACACAAGTTGAATAAATTTAAAATACGATATTAAAAACTTAAAGTTCAACAGATTAGGTGACCAGTAACACTGATGCAGCTAAAAATGGATTCCTTCCGGATAATCAAACCACTCCAAGAGCCGCCTAATATGAATTTCATGTGCAGAGAACTGTGGGAATGAAGGAGAGAAAAAAATTAATAAAATTATCCACAGTTAAATAAAGACACGAGGAGTGGAGCTGAGTGAATTCACTGGAAGTTGATCAGAATGCATGAAACACATAACCACCCACAGAGCACCGCGGGGAAATTTCAAAACATCAAGGATGAAGGGGAAGTCCTAAAAGATTACAAAGCAGGCAAAATGAAAGGAAACAGATTGCCTGCAGTCTGTCCATTGCCTACCATCCTGTCAATTTGACAGAAGTCAAATTGGGTTCTATCTTCTCATTAGCAGCAATGGGACTAGAAGACAATGGAGCAACAGCCCCAAAAGTCCGAGTATATATTACGAAATGATTCCCACAACCAGGTTACTTACCTTATCCATCACAAATCGCATAATTACAGTGATATTTGGGGAGTGGGAACATTTAAGGTCTACTCTCTTAGCAACTTTGAGTATAAATACAATGTTGTTAATGACAGTCACCATGCTCCAAATGAGATCCCCAGAACGTAGCCATCCCGTTGCTGGAAGTTGGTGCCCTTGGACCAACATCTGTCCACTTCCCCCACCCCAGCCCTGACCACCACCATTCTACTCTCCTTTTCGATGAGTCTGACTCTTCTTTTTTATGTCATGAATTAGTGAGATCATATCATGTTTGTCGTTCTCTGACTTACTTCGTTTAGCATAATGTCCTCAAAATGTTCAACTGTGTTGTCCAAAATGGCATTATGCCTTATCATTTTAAGGCTGAATGATAATCCATTATATATATATATATATGTATGCACACACACACACACACGCACACACACACATCACATTGATATATAGATGGATGGATAGATGGATAGGACATTTTCTTTATCCACTGATGGACACTTGTGTTGTTTCCATGTCTTGGCTATTGTGAATAACGCTAAAACAAACATTGTGGTGCAGACATCTCTTTGGGATAGTGCTTTCATTTCCTTCTGATGTATACCCAGAGGTGGCATTGATGGATCACGTGGTAGTTCTGTCGTTTATCTTTTGAGGAACTGCCATACTGCCTTCTGTGGTGGCCACACCGATTTACATTCCCCCTAGCAGTGTGCAAGGGCTCCCTTCTCTCCACATCCCTGCGGACACCGGCTCTAACAGGTGTGAGGTGACCTCACTGTGATGTGGCTTGATTTGCGCTTCCCTGATGGTGGGTGATGTCACCTTTTTGTGTACATCTGGGTCATTTGTGTATCTTCTTTGGGAAAATGTCTGTTCGTGTCCTTTGTCTGTGTTTTATTTAATCGGATTATTATTGATTATTGTTATTATTATTTTGCTATTTTGAGTTGTGTGTGTTCTTTGTGTATTTTGGATATTCACCCTTTATCAGATATATGATTTGCAATAATTTTCTCCCATTCTATAGGTTGCCTCTTTTTTTTGTTGGTTGTTTCTTTTGCCATGCAGAAGCTTTTTATTTTTATTTTATTTTATTTTATTTTAGAGAGAGAGAGAAAGAACGTGCATGCACAAGTGGGGGAGGGTCAGAAGGGGAGAGAGAGAAAGAATTTCAAGCAGGCCCCACCCTCAGCACAGAGCCTAATGTGGCTCTGTGTGGGATGGGGGTCCATTCTCAGTCTTTGTCAGGGGAATACCCATGGATCTCACAACTCTGGAAACATGACCTGAGCCAAAATCAAGAGTCAGATGCTTAACCAACTGAGCCTCCCAGGCACCCCTGTGCAAAAGCTTTTTAGTTTAATGTAAGCCCATGTGTTTATTTTTCCTTTTTTTATTTTTTGCCTATGCTTCTGGTGTCTGATATATACCCAAAACATCATTACATTATTGCAAAGTCAGTATCAAGGGGATTTTTCCCTCTTTTCTTCCTCTGGACCAGTTTCAGGTTTACATTCAAATTTTCAACCCATTTTGAGTTCGTTCTCAGGATTGGTGTGGGATGGGGGTCCATTCTCAGTCTTTGTCATGGGAATACCCAGTTCTCCCAACAGTCCTGAAAATAGTGTCTTTTCCCCATTGAGTAGTCTTGGCTTTCCTGTCAAATATTAGGGGACCGTGTGCTCACAGGTTTGAGTCTGGGCTCTCGATTCTGTTCCATCAGTCTGCCTGTCTGTTTTTAGGCCAATGCCATGCACTTGGTGCTAATGACAGGACCAAGCGCAGTGGGTGTGGCCCAATTTTGGGGGCAGAGAGCTCTTTCTGCGGTTCGAACGCTTCCTTTTCAAAATCCTCTCCTTGGCCTCGGGGTGTGCCGAGGAGTCTGTCTCCTACGTGGATTCCCGGAGTCCCACAGAGACACGTTTGTCCATGGAGGCTGGGGACGGCGAGTACATATGTGAGGAACGTCTTATTCGACCATCTGGCTGGCATCACCCCAGGATTTTTTATTTCACACATTGGCTTCTGGGCCCCTCATCATCCCTGGGTCCCCTCATCTGATCACACTCCAAGTTTCCCTGGGATTTTTTTCCTCTTAAAATCCAACGATCATGTATGCTTCTCCTAAAAATCATAGTTTTTCAAAATCACGCTGAGCCTTGATGCTCCTACCCACCAATGGACTTTGCTTCCCAGGATTTTGGAGGGACTTAAGTCACCAGGAGATGCTGACGAGGACCGCATCCAGGCCCCAGGAAAGATACACACACACACACACACACACACACACACCCCAAAATCAAACATTCCCCAAACCCATTGCTCACAAACTCCCCGAGGAGATTACTGGTAGGTTTCAAGCCTGCCACCCTCACACAGGCTCTTGGCTCACATCCGAGGTGCACTTGAAGCCCCCAGAGCGAGCCAGGCAGCTGGGGAAAGGACTCTGGTTAGCAGGTAGAACTGTGGTCCCAGTGTGGCCCTGTCTTCTAATGTTTCCCAAAATGTCAGAAACCTAGACCTTTGCTTGTTGGCCGGGGACGCTCCTGACTTCTGTCGTTTGCCAACAAAACAAAAGGATTCTTAAACATTCTACGAGCCAGCCAGAACAAATACGTGCGCCTGATTCAGAACAGACTCAAACCCTCTGATTTCAGTGAAGTCTAATGGGTAATAATGCACAAAGGCGATTAAATGTCCAGGGCCAGAACTTTGGATGCAGCAGAGGAAGGGAGGGGGGGCTGCCGCGAGGAGAGTCGCAGCCATCTCTTTGCCATGGAAACCCCATGGGATGAGGCTGATATTTTTTCTGTATTAAGAGATTGGTGGGAGATTAATAATAATCCCGTACATTGATGTAGCCCCTCAAACCTGAGTGCTCGCTCCTCCACAATCCCGTTTGATCCTTGTAACGGCCCCAGGAGCTTGTCAAGAGCATCCAACACTCTCTCAGCAAGTTCAGGGGAGTCAAGGACTCATGCAATTTACTTACAGAAAGAGGAGAGGCAGAGAGCTAACCTTTTCCAGCCTTCAATGGAAACATTCAGAAATAAGCCCATGTTTCCCTAACTTCCACCTGCTCTCTCTTCGCCCCCCTGTGTTCAGTATGCTGCCCTGTTCTCTTGCTGCAGAAGGAGGAGGCACATTCACAGAGCGAGTGCAGGTCGGCAGGAGCGGGGTCAGTCAGAGCTCCGGCCAGTGAATGAGACCCTGTCTGGCCAGGTTTGCAGTGAAAATCCCACCTGGTGGTTCATGACCCAGAAACGACCCTTACTGACTTGTTAATATGCAGAGAACCAAGCCTTGACTGACCTCACTCAAGTCCTTGGGCATAAGAAAATAATTAACAAAAAAATTAATTAACTGGAGCCAATCATTGTAATCCGGTGGCTCAGAGATAAATGAGTCTCTTATCAAAAGTATTTGGATGACCTCTACCCGAAGAAAAATGAACACAGGAAACCATAAGTGTTGGCTAGGATGTGGAGACTTCCTTTGGAATGCTCATACACCACAGGTGGGCATGTAAAATGGGTGCAGCAGTTGTGGGAAAAGTATGGTAGTTCTGCAACATATTGAAAAGAGAATTACCATATGATCCAGCAATTCTACTTCTGGGTGTTCACCCTAAAGAGTAGAAACCATGGCCCCAAAGGTGTGTTTGCACCCCCATGTTCATGGCAGCATTGCTTGGAATAGCCACAGGTAAAAACCGTCCAGTGCCTGTTGACGGATGAACGGAGAAGCAAAATATGGTCTGTACATACATGCAAAAGAATAGCACTCAGCCTTAAAGAGGAAGGAAATTCTCACACCTGCTCCAACACAGATAAACCTTACGTATGTTGTGCTAAGCGAAATGTCAGTCCCGAAAAGACAAATACTGTGCAATTCTATTGTAGACTATCCCTCGATTCAGAGTGGTCAAGTTCAGAGAGACAGAGGGTGAAAGTGTGGGTCCCAGGGCTGGGGAGGGAGGATGAGGAGTCCATATTTAACGGGGGCAGAGTTCCAGTTTTGCAAGAGGAAGCGTTCTAGAGATGGATGGTGCGGTGGCCGCACAATGGTGTGAATGCTCTCGGCACCCTGGAGTCTTACTCTCAAAAATGGTTAAGATGTTATGTGTATTTATCACATTTTAAAACATCTTTTTAAGTGGAGTGAAGTCACATAAGTAATGCAATCCCTCGGCCCGAACCTGGGGCTTCACAATTCCACAGATTCCTAACTCCCTGATGACACTCCACTGGTCCTCATCAGAGTAGGGTAGACTGTTCTCTTTCCTCTCCCTGGGATCATCTTCCTTTCCTTATCCTATTCATTAACCAAACCCAGTTCAAATGTCAGCTTCCCAAAGGCTCTCCCATCCAACCACCCACAGCATGCTCACACTTTACTAGTGTCTCTGGGAGCCGCCCCTTTGCTCTGTCTGTATTTCTGTTGTTGTCCTTTTGTATTTTGAGAGAGAGAAAGAGATAGAGAAAACCAAGCAGGCTCCACGCTGTTAGTGCAGAGCTGAATGGGGGGTTCGAACTCATGAACCACGAGATCATGACCTGAGCTGATACCAAGAGTTGGGCAGTCAACTAACTGAGCCACCCAGGTGCCCCTTCCTTTCATATAATATTATGGCAACTAGTTTGCTGGTCCACTTGTGTCTCCCCAGTCAGCCAGGGCTGTTGTGGGGAGGGTGCATGAAGGAATGACGGTGACTGGGCAATTTCTCAGCCATCCAGGGCAGAGAGCATGGACCCAGATACTTGGAGACAGAATGTGATTCCAGTGGGATTATAATGGCCATAAACAGGCACACTTCATGACACTGTGGTGCATGCAGCAGAGGGTCCTAGGCTCCAGGGTCTCAGGTAGGCTCCCTGGAAAGGCAAACCAGTGGGAGATGGGTGGGTTCCTGGCCTGGCTCAGGAAACTGTGGCCCATGGGCCAGCGGCCCTCTAGGGCCGGGCGCGGTGGGCCGAGTAATGAAAATGCTTTCAAAGGACAGCCTTGGACATCTCACTTGACCCAACCCATAAAGATACCTGGGCCAGATTCCCAAGAAGAGGAGGCCCTATAGGGAACAGTAAAAAAATACCAATTTAAAAAAAAAGAAAGGGCTCCCCCCCACCATGATATTTAAAAGCTTACTGAGAGGAGGGAGATATACAGAAGCAAGACACAAATTTGGACATTGACCCACATATGGGTAGTCTGTTGATTTATCACCAAGGCAATCCAAAGGGAAGTTGGTATGAAATCACCTTTTCAATAAATGGTGACAGCACCGTTGAAGATCCAGAAAGGGAAAATGTTACTTTACTTCACACTGAGTACAAAAGTTAACTCAAAATGGATCTGAGGCCGAAATATAAGAATTAAATTCCTAAGACCTCTATAAGAAAAAAAGCATTGAAGAAAAACCCCATGGGGCGCCTGGGTGGCTCAGTTGGTTAAGCGTCAGCGTCGGCTCAGGTCATGATCTCACGGTTCGTAGGTTCGAGCCCCACGTCAGGCTCTGTGCTGACAGCTAGCTCAGAGCCTGGAGGCTGCTTCGGATTCTGTATCTCCCTCTCTCTCTGACCCTCCCCTGCTTGCGCTGTCTCTCTCTCTCAAAAATAAATTTAAAAAACATTTAAAAAAATAAAAGAAAAATAAAGGAAACCCTTGTGATTTTGGGTTAGGCCAAAATTTCTTACATATGACAACAAAATCACAATCCTTTTTATAAAGGATAAATGAGACTTTATCAAAATTAAAAACTATTGCTTTCCAAAAGGCACCATTAAGAAAACAAAAAGACAAGCCAAAGACTAAGAAGAAAAAAATTTTTACAGAGAGAGCACACAAGCAGGGGGAGGGGCAGAGGAGAGAGAGACAGAGAGGGAGAGAGAATCCCAAGCAGGCTCCACGCTCAGCACAGAGCCTGATGTAGGGCTCGATCCCATGATCCCGGTATGTTCACATGACCTGAGCCGAAATCAAGAGCTGGACGTTCAACCAACTGAGCCATCCAGATGCCCTGAGAAGGTATTTTCAAATCATGTATCTGATAAAGAACCTGCGTGATATAGAAGTCTCCTCTAGAAAGCCCGTCATAAGAAGATGAATCACCCATTTAGAAATGAGTGAAACATTTGAAGAGACATTTCACCAAAAAGTTAGGCAAATAGTTAAGAAGCACAAACAAAAATGTGTGGTATTATTAGTCATCGAGGGATGCAAGTTAAAACTGCCCTGGGGGACCTATAATCCAAGGTCTGTCGGTTGGCAAGGACTGGGAGGGGCTTCAATTTACACACTGCCAGGAGGAATGTAAAACCGAAAACACTTGGAAGTCACTTTTATTGTTAAGCATATGCCAGAAATCCCATTTGTACATCTCTACCTGAGAGAAATGAAAACAATGTCCACACAAAGACTTGTACAATGTTCATTGTATTGTGACTCGTAATAGACAACCCAACGTCCATCGACTAGTGACTGGACAAGCAAAAGGTGACACATCCACACAGGGGACTATGACTCTCTAATAGAAAGGAAGAAATGGCCAATATATGAGCACAATGCTCATGATGCTCAACACGAAAGTCTACATGACTTCACTGTATAATTTCACTTATATGAGATTTCTAGAAAGGATAGAGCTTCAGAGATGTTCCGCAAACCAATAATTGTCAGACTTTGAGGTTAGGAACAGACACAAGAAAATTTGGGGGGGTGACGAAATTGTTCTAAAACAGGGTAATGGGTGGGTGCAGAACATATAAATTTACTAAAAACCACTGAGCCTGCCCTTACAATGGTTGGGTTTTATGGTATCTAAATTGTATTTCAATAAATCTGTTTCGAAAAAACAAACAACAACAACAACAACAAAAACATGTTCTATATGTTACCCAGAAACTCTGCACTCAGGAATCGATCCTTAATACACCTTAGCAAAAATGCAAAATGGCCCATGCATTCATCCATTCACCATAGCATTTTTTGTGTAAGCAAAAGGCTGGAAACAACCCAAATGTCCATGAACAGGGGACTGATTCGCTGTGGTACGCCCATAAAATGGAGCACTCAGCCCCTGTAAAAAGGCACAAAGCAGATTATAACATAATGTGTACAACAAATTCCCAAAAACGTTGTTATGAAAGAAAGCAAGCTGCAAAACAGTTCTCTAGTAGAGGAGTTTAAGAACAGGGGGAGTAATGTGTTTAACTATGTGTTTGCCTAGCCTTTCAGTACAGAGAGACCTGTGCAGTCTAGTCTGTTAATATTCACTTACAGGAGAGCCTCTCGCTGGCGCCCCCTTCAGTCTGAAACAGTGGGGTGTCCGAGACCTTGTTAAATTCTGTGCCGGTGACTTGGGTCACAGCTCCCCTGTGTAAGACTTACAGCCACCAAGAGGAGTCTCCTCGACCTAGTAACCTGGGGGTCAAGGAGACGGGATCCAGGGAGGAAGGCGGACCTGGGCGCTGAGCGGGTCTGTGGAGACCTGGCTCTCCACCAGGAAACCCCAACTGGCAGTGTCGGCCACCTTCTGTGGCGCACATGTTTCCATCAGAGCCGACTCCGGGCAAGCACCGTGACATCCCTGAAGCCGGCACCGGGGAAGCTGCCCACCATCGGCTCCCCTAGTCCCAGACCAGTCCCAGTGCATGGCTGGCGACAAGCTACGCGTCACACGTCTAATCGGCAAATCAGAAAGCCTGACAACAACCAAATGTTTAACAGATGCGTTAAAACGGGCGGACTCTGTAAACTGGTCCCACGGCTTTGGAGAGCGTCGGGGCATTACGTGGTATAGCAGGCCCAGGCTGCCGTCCAAACCCGGGAGATGTGTGAACAGAGTTCTTCGCAACCTTGTTGATGAGAGCAGAAAAGTGGCCGGGGTGCCTGGGGGGCTCCCTGGGTTGAGCATCTGACTTTGGCTCAGGTCATGATTCCCGATCCCCGAGTTTGAAACCCCTGCCAGGCTCTGTGCTGACAGCTCGGAGCCTGGAGCCTGCTTCTGATTCTGTGTCTCCCTCTCTGTCTCTGCCCCTCCCCCACTCATGCTCTGTCGCTCTCAAAGATAAATACACATTAAAAAAAAAAAAGTAGAAACAACCTAAATGTCCATCAGTAGGAAACAAAAACTATAAATTAATCATAGAAAAGTCGTTCAATAGAAAAATGCCACCCAGCATTTGAAATTAATAAGCTAATAGATGTATCAAGACCCTGTGCCTTGGAAAACACAATGCTGAATGAGAAATCAGGCTTTAGGATGTTATGTTATGCATAATGTAGAACTTCTGTCAAACTTTCAAATGCATGAAATGGTACCCTGCAATATGGTATAGAAATACATATTCATTGTAATGTGATGAAATCTTTTTTTATTCTTTTTTTTAAATGTTTTTTATTTATTTTTGAGAGACAGAGAGAGATAGCATGAGCAGGGGAGGGTCAGAGAGAGAGGGAGACACAGAATCCAAAGCAGGCTCCAGGCTCTGAGCTAGCTGTCAGCACAGAGCCTGACGCGGGGCTCGAACCCACGAACCGTGAGGTCATGACCTGAGCCGAAGCCGGATGCTTAACCGACTGAGCCACCCAGGCGCCCCTGTGATGAAATCATCTTAAATCGAGTAGGCCAACACATACCGAATTTATGATGAAGTTGCCTCTGGGGAGCAAAAAAGAGAGACTGAAACTAGGGAGGGCACAGGGTATTTCGTCTCTATTTCAGTATCCTAATTTCCTTTAAATAGTAGAAAATACTGATTGAAATCAAAATTACGACACATTAACGGTTTAAATTCTGGGTTCTGAGCAATAGGGCATGGTGCTGGCTAGCTTCGCCTTTATGTTTTTCGATATTTCTAAAGCTCCTTCTAAACACTGAGGCACCTTTTTTTTTTAATTGTTTAATGTTTATGTGAGAGAGAGAGAGAGAGAGAGAGAGAGAGAGAGAGAGAGAGACGGAGTGTAAGCCAGGGAGGGACAGAGAGGGAGACAGACTCCGAAGCAGGCTCCAGGCTCTGAGCTGTCAGCATGGAGTCTGATGTGGGACTCGAACCCACAAACTGTGAGATCATGACCTGAGCCGAAGTCAGAGGCTTAACCAACTGAGCCAGCCACGTGCCCCAAGGCACCTCTTTTATGAGCGAGATTGTCGACTCCGTCACTGTCCGATGGCAGGTCCCACAGGCCAGACATCCAGCCGGAGAAATGCCGGCAGAACACCATCACGCGGCACCTTCCACACAGGTGGCATGGGACTGTGGAGGGCACGGCTTAATGCCCCATCTCCTGACTTCCCCCTCTAAAACCTGGTGGCATCTTGAGAACGTGCCTATGGTGACATCTGTCATGCTGTACGTACACTAATGACGTTGATTAATAATAATAATAATGAGACCTCCCTGGGTAGGAGTCACGCTTTGCTCAGTTCTGCATTCCTGGGCTCAGCGTGCTGCCGCAGGCATGCCGGTTTTGAATAAATCATGAAGGAGGGACTCATCTGTTCTGCACGGCCACCTTCTAATTCAGTGGTCTGGAGTCTCGTGTCCCCCTCCCCTGGATTCACAGGTAGAAATCCTGACCCCCACGGGGGCGGTACTAAGCCTTGAGGTGACCGGGCTGTGAGGGTGGAGCCCTGAAGACGGGTCCACGTTCTTAGAAGACACCCCAGCAAGCTCCCTTCTGCTTGGCCACGTGAGGTCCCCGTGCTGGGTCAAGAGCAGCCTCGCCTGACACGAACCCGCCGGAGTCTTGATCCTGGACGTCTGGCCGCCAGAACTGAAGAAATGCATGCCTGCGGCTTCTATGCCACCCCGTCCTCGGCCTCTTGTTACAGCAGCCGGAATGGGCTGGGACAGACGCAGGCACAGAGGTCACATTGCTCTGTCAACAGACCAATTAAATAATCATTCGTTCCAGTTCTTGTGGCATAACACGAAGGGCTGTGGGCTCAGTGGCGTGAGCTTCTTGCAAGTCACTGGAATCGGGAGGGTCGAGCTCTGGCCAGTGTGGCCTCGGCCAGGACAACATCGACACTGGGCTTTAAGCCCAGTATTTCCTTCGTGTTCTTAATTCAAGAAAAGTCTGTTGGCCAAAACTGCGAGACATTAGAGCCGTCTTCCATCACTCCCATTGCAGTGGCAGAGACAGACTCCACAAAAGTAGAGGGAACAGTCGTGTGGCCTTAAGGGAAAGCCCACGGACCAGGGGAGGCGGGGGCCCAGGAAAGGACAGCTCGGGAGATGGGCAGCCGTCACGCAGGACGTAAGTCCTGATACAAGTTAGTCAAGTGTGTTCACTTCTTCACGTCCCAGACGCGGCCGTGGGGGGAGAGCTAAGATGCGGAAAGCACCTTCAGGAACACAGCGACTGAGTCACAAATAGACCCGCACTAAACCGGGCGGCTTCTGTCACTTGCGCTGCCAACAGGAGCCTGCACAGCAAGTAGGGATCTCAGTGGCCTTGGCCAGGTGCTCGGTGGTGCCTGGGATCACGTGAGAGCATCACCTGCGTTGACGTCCTCAGTCCTCACAGAGCCCCACTGTAGGTGCCATCATCATCCTGGTATCACAGATGGGGACACTGAGGCTCCCAGCATTGAATAACTAGATCCCCCCGCTTTGAGGTGGCCAAGCTGGCTAATGAATCCAGGGAGACTCCGCCCCTCAGCTGGCACAGCCCCCCTGGGACCAGGAACCTCAGCGTCCCAACACAGCTGCTGGGACCCTGCCCTTTAATATGTGTACACACCCCCCATGTGTATTCACACACACTCCTGTGTATATACCTGCATGCGCGCACACGCACACACACACACACACACACACCTGTAGTAAACACCTGGATGGACACACACCCCTGGACGGACACACACTTGGACACACAGACACACATACCACCGCCACCACCCCCACCCCCACCACCGACTTTTGTGAGCTGAGTTCCAAACCACTGGTAGCTTGAAATGACCCACAATGGGAGTGTTTGTGTCTCAGAAACACACAATAAATCTGGTCTTTTCTGAGAGAGAGAACGTTGGTTTACCTCACAAGATACGGGTAGATATAGAAATATTTATATTATTCTATTTATTATTTATATTTATATTTATTATTTATATCAGCTCTATGTAAATAGAGTCAACTTTCCTGTTTGTCCACTGAGAGAAGATGAAGAGGGGCGGAGGGAGGGGCACCCCCACTGGCTGTGAGCAGCCCAGCCCCACACTCCACCCTCCCTCAGCCTCACCAAACTCAGCGCACCGGCAACCACTGTGATCTAGAAATATCCTACGTGCCTTCAAGTCCGTACAATGGAGTAGACCAAACCTTGTGTATACTTTTTTCAATAAATATTTTTTAAGTTTATTTAGAGAGAGAGAGAGCTTAGGCAGGTGAGGGGCAGAGAGCCAGAGAGAGAGAGAGAGAGAGAGAGAGAGAGAGAGAGAGAGAGGGAATCCCAAACAGGCTTCACACTGTCCACATAGAGCCCGAGGCAGGGCTCGAACTCACGAACTGTGAGATCATGCCCTGAGCTGAAGTCAGATGCTCAACCAGCTGAGCTGCCCAGGTGCCCCGTTCTCGTATATATTTTTATTGAAAGAAAACTCTTGGCTTAATGTTAAAACACAAAGCAAACAAGCGACACGCTTGCGGAGAAAGTATGAAAAGCTGAACAGAAATGGTTTCCCATTCTGCCCACCTTCCAAACTGACGTGTTTAATCCAGAATTTAAATGGGGGATTTTGGCTTTTAATGAAAAGTGAATCATGTGGGGAAGAGGTAATGACATGCATTGATGGGCAAACATTACAAGGGTCTGAAGTAATGCATTTTATGCACTTAAATGGAACATAAGGAGGGGAAATGGAGATGGGGAGTAATCACAGGACAGAAAGCGATGCTGGGGGTCCCTGGGCCCCAGTGTCCACAGTCAGTGACGCCCTGCAGGGCCCCTGGCCTGATTCGCGTTGGACCTGGTGACGCACGGGATTCTGGGAAGGGAGGCTCCAGAGGCTTCCACTAGGGGGCTTCGTCCCAAGGGGATCCCGACTGAGACCGTCCACACCACAGGGGCCTCATCCTAGCAAGCCTATCCACTGGAAGTTTCCAGAACTCTCCCCCACATTACTTTATAAAACATTCTGCATCAAAAATCACAAAAGCCCTGGGAGAAGAAACAAAACGCATTACTAATCTAAATGTAACGAGCCCCACCTCTAATGAGGACAAAACTGAGCCAGATCACACGGAGTTCGGCTTACTACCTCTTTCCGGCAGAGGTTAGTGGTGCCTTACGGAAGAGGAGAGAAAACAGAGGAAATAGTGAAACGGAGAATTTCGAGTCTCTCTTGACTGTCAGCGAGCCTTGTAGAGACGAAGCATCGTCACCCGCCTGTGAGGACCACATAACCCCGGTCTTTCTGACGTGTTTGGTGGTGTGTGTGTTGTCTCTAAATCTCTTGACCATCTGAATTCTTACCTCCAGGGCCCCCATTCAAGCCAGCATGACCCCAGTCACCACCCATTCACTGATCTCAGGGGCCCTGCCAGTGGATTTAGGAAATCAAGACACCAGGGACCTCTTTCAGTCTAGCAGATTTCCGTAAGTCGAAGACATGTTTGTTGATTGAGAAAGTGAGAGATGAATGAATGAATAATGAGGCGGACTTGCCTTCGGGTCATCCAGTGCTAATGGATCAGAGGGGATGGGGTCACCTCTCCACAAAAGACAGAGCTAATATTAAAACACTTCCTCTGAGTTTTCTGGAGCGCCTGATGGCTCACTTAAGCATCCAACTCTTGATTTCAGTTCAGGTCATGATCTCAAGTTTCGTGAGTTCGAGCCCCATGTCTGGCTCTGCACTGAGACTCCTTAGGATTTTCTCTCTCTCTCTCTCTCTCCCCCCCTGCCCCCACTCACACTGTTTCTGTCTCAAAATAATTAAATTTAAAAGAGAATAGTTAGGAGCGCCTGGGTGGTTCAGTCAGTTAAGCGTCCGACTTCGGCTCAGGTCACGATCTCACGGTCCGTGGATTCAAGCCCCACGTCAGGCTCTGTGCTGACAGCTCAGAGCCTGGAGCCTGTTTCGGATTCTGTGCCTCCTTCTCTCTCTCTGACCCTCCCCCACTCACTCTCTGTGTTTCTCTATCAAAATAAAATAAAGACATAAAACAATTTTTTATTTAAAAAGAATAGTTATTTTTAAAATAAATAAAAATACACACTTGCTCCGAATTTTCACTTCTGTCACTTAAATAAATAATAAGAAAATGACCCGTCGCTAAGTTCTGGCTGTGATTTTGAGGTTTTCACTGTGCAAAATTGCGTCCCAGAGACATGAATCTGGGTGCACATCCACTAAGGAGTTTCCACTAAGAAAGTTTCTCTCTTTCAAAGAGAGAAAGTCCAGGAAGTTGTTAGGCAGTAATTGCGCCCTGAGGGCCTGAGCGGGAGAAGTGGGATTTCAGAAACCAGGCTGCGTCAGGTCTGCGGGTGGGGAGCTCCGAGGCAGAGCGCCGCCTGCTGCCTGCTGGTCGCGGGCCCCTCACATCCCGTCTGGGGCCCAGGCCTGGGGTGAAGGATCAGAGCCGGATTCACCACCACAGCCCCGCCCGCATTCAGTGTGTGTGTGTCTGCGAGTCTTATTCCATTCAGTTACACGAACTTCATAATAATTTGGCCAAAGGGTCTCTTTTCTAGTGTATCAGTGATTCCACCTTTGTATAAACACACGCACACATGCAACTCACTTGGAGGTTGAAACCTGAAATCCATAGCCAAGCAGCACCTCGCCTCAGTTACACTCCGTCCCCGCTCAGGTCACCCCTGGGGCCCCTCCTGGAAGGTTGAGAAGCTCCAGTTCAACCTCTCAACTCCCAAAAGACGTCACAGGTGCCAAAGGGTGAGTTAGAGCCACAGAAATATAACCACGGGGTTTGGCCAATGCTTGAGAGAATTCAAATACGTGCAGAATCCCGAAGGTGAATCTGGGGCCTCCCAGTAAACTGACATTCCAGAACCATCCAGGGAAACAAAAAGGCTCCTTAAGATGGTGTGCTATGAATACAAAGGTCTGGCTCTGGCATACAATGCTTAATGAACCTCTATCAGGGTCCCATGATACCAAGTTCAATTATGCCTTCCTAGGAATCTGCACCTGCTTGGGAAAAAAAAAAAAAAAGCCTCTTCATGACGCTCAGAAGCTGGAACAGCAAGTCCTGGGCTGAATGAACCAGAGTGCCAGGCTGCCAGAGACAGAGACCTGGGGCTCCTACCAGCAGATGAGAGAGCCCTGGGCCACCCCTGGCCAGTGTGGGGTGGGGACTCCGGCACAATTTCAGGAAAATCTGAAACCGAGAACTTCTTCCCGAAAAGGAGCATGTTTACTATGGAACTAAGCTGGGATTTGCAACCCTAAGAAGCAAAAGAGGGACTTCAGACAGCACTTACGGGACAGTAGCCGCGGGGTTTTCTTTTGGGCGAAAAGGGGGTGAAATGTCCTTTTGTTCTTGTGATGGTTAATTTTATGGGTCCCCTTGGCCAAGCTGCTACCCAGATTTTGGTCCACTGGCCGGATGAGCCCTCCCCCTAACCCGCACATCATGGAGAGTGAAATGCTTTGCTCAAATCCCACCGATGTGTGTATGAGTCACATCTGAAAAATACCTTCACAGCAAGACTCTGTGTCTTCAAATTCGGAGAGGAAATGCTGGGCTGCCTAGAATCGTGTGCTTAAACTAGCCCCCAAGCAGAATCACATTCAGGTGTGCAAGTTCTTAGAAGGGGAAAAAAGAAAAGAAAAAAAAAAAGTACTGCCATGTATCATGTCTCAGAAAGCTCCAGACGTGAGGCGGAGGGGGAGTTAGCCAGCTTCCTGTGGGAAGCGTTTCACCGCACGTGCGCGGAGCGAGCGGGCGCGTGGTGCACTTGACGTTTCACAATGTGACTTGTAAATTACATCTCAGCAAGGCCGGGAGAAATAAAAATAAAGTGTCCTCTACCAACACGAGGGAAGAAACCAAGAAAGGGGAAGCCCCAAGGTCGAGGGATGGGTAGACAAAGGTGAGCGGTGAGGTTTGCAGATCGGTCGTGTCTGCGTCACTCTCAAGGCCTTCCCTTGGGCCCGGGCAGTGAAGCCAGAGGTGTGCAAAAACCCACTTGCTGCCCGCTTCCCCGGTACGATTAATGGGCTCCTGGGGCCGTTGGCCTGGAACCCACCCGCACCCCTTGCACGGCCAACATGGAGCAGCAGTGGCTCGAGAGCAGCGTGTGTGCAGGAGCTCGGCTGGCCCTGTCCTAGAGGGAAATGCACCTCTGTCCCCTCTGCTCAGGCGGTCAGCATTCAGTCCCACGGCGGGGGCATTCTAGTTCAGCCACATGGCAGTGTCCCCAGGGAGGAAAAGTCCCAGGTCCTGGGGGGCAGGAATCTCTCAGGTCACGATCGTCTCCATCTTACATCTTATGTTACTCAGTGTCCCTTGTATGACATCCACCAAGAAAGTCCTTTTATACTTTAAACCAGAAAATGACAAATGAGCCAGCTTGGTCCCCCTGAAGTAATGTGACTCGGGAGGCGCTGCTTCCCGCAGTGCCCAGACCACCAGGATCCCCGTGCCAAGTTTTAACATGTAATCACAGTAACTTAGTCCTTGTGGAAGCTTATGTGTTCCTTTTCATGGCTTTGATTCGTTTTTCTTCTCCCATAATCTTATTGGATCTGTCTCTTATTCTAAGCGGTCTTAATATCTCCCTGGGAATCTCCAAGCCTGGCCCGTGAACGCCTCACAATGGATGGCTTTGGGAACCACTTAGTAAGATTTACAAGAAAGACGGTCATCCAGGCATGTCTAGAAAAACAGTTTCAGGAGACTTATTTAAGGGGAAACGGGAGAAGAAAGGGAGCCGGATGCTCAGCGCATCGTGGCCACGAGCGGTAATGACGTGCTCGCCCGTGAGGCGTTCAAGAGGGGAACCAACATGAGTCAAGGCCGTGGTTCAAGAGACAGGAAGGAAGGAGGGGAGGAGTGGGTAGCACAATGTGAGGTGCGTTTGTGCGATCCTCCGAAATCAGTGAATGGGTTTGGGCTTCTCGGGCAAGCAGGGACAGCTGGGTGCAGACAGGAAGCAAATTATAAACATGGATGATGTTTTGATGCAAGGAATGTAGTATTTCCATATGACGCCTAGTGTTGGATTTACAACCGGAAAAATATTCCCCCGAATCTGAGGGTTCGATAAAGCCTTGCAAAAACAGACAACCGCTTGCCCAAGGCCACTGTCCTCGAGTATGGAGAAGGGATGTCTGCGTCTGATTTTTGATAAGGAATTTTCCAAAGTCTTCTGCAGGCCCTGAGGGCGAGGGCGGGGTTTGAGAGCCTTCGCCCTCCATTGCTGCATCTGACAGCAAATCCAAACCGGAAAAGGCAGAACCTCGTAGCTTCGACCTATCTGGGCTTCCAAATCTCAAATGAAATGCAAAGGAGGATAAATTTCTTTTTTTATTATTTTTTAAAATATTTTTTATGTCTTTATTTTGAAAGACAGAGAGTGAGCAGGGGTGGGCAGAGAGAGAGAGACACAGAATCTGAAGCAGGCTCCAGGCTCCGAGCTGTTAGCACAGAGCCTGACATGGGGCTCAAACCCACAGACTGTGAGATCAAGACCTGAGTCAAAGTCAGATGCTTAACCAATGGAGCCACCCAGGCGCCCCGAAAAGGGGGATACATTTCAAAGGCAGATACCAGCCATCCCTAGATCACAAATTACACCTTCCTTAATGGATGATGCTATCATAAAGAATCAAAGCTTTTGCTGAGATTTAAGCAGGAGAGTCTGCCCGATTTAGAAGCAGGTGAAGGAGGGAAGGGACGGACTCCTTGCTTTCTAGTGACCTTTTAGCTAAAAGAAGGAAAGGATAAATCTCTCTTCTTGCAACATCTGTGCCGCAGGCTCCCTCTCATTCCCAGATACCTGTCCTCTACCTGCCAGACGCTAATCCGCATGCGGATGAGAGGAATCCCAAACCTCCCGGTGCGGTCCTGTTTTTCATATCACTTTGATAGGCATCGCTAAGAATTTAGCCCCTGTCTACTGCACACAGGGCCCCAACACACCCTTCCAGGCACTAGACACAACCCAACTGTTCCTTCCCGCTTCCCCCTCTCCCCCACTATCTCCTGCCAGTTGATGGGAGCTCCAACCACCCGATCTCCAGCTGGGAGCCTAGAGCTAATGCTCCAGAAGTTTCTCTGAGAAGGTGTGTGTAAGTTCATAAATAGGACAAGCAAGGCTGGGAGGAAGACCGCATCAGCGAACAGAAGTTGCCAGCAGAATCAATCCTAAGTGGGAATAGTTGACCTCCTTCTCCAGGCTCCGTGACCCCACTGCCTGCCACTGCCTGAAAGGGGAATCGGTTCAAGTGTTTTTCTTGTCCTCGATGACCACAGTGTCGTGGTGGGTGGAGTGGTGTCGCTCATGAAGATACGCCTCAGTCCTGACTCCAAGTCCCTGTGAATGTGACCTTACGTGGAAACAGAGCCCTTGAGGGTATAATGAAGGATCTTGAGATGAGCTCATCCTGCCTGTGTCTGTGTCCTGAACCCAATGAACAGTGTCCTTATAAGCAAAGGAGGCGAGATTTGAGACACAGGGCACCACACGGAAGTGTGAAGACGGAGGGCAGAGATCGGGGTGATGTGGCCACAAGCTAAGGAATCCCAGGACCACCCAGAAGCTGGAAGAGGCAGGAAGGGATCCTCGCCTAGAGCCGTCACGGGGAACGTGGGCCTGCGGACACCTTGATTTGGAACCTGCGAGGGAACACATTTCTGTTTTAAGCCCCCGGCCTCCAGTGTTAGCAGTAGGTCATTTATTGTGAAATACAAAGGCACAATGCGATGAAGTGTTTGGATAACTGGGCAAATAAGACTCGCTCATCAGAACGTGCAGGTGGCGTGGCGCTACTGCAGTGGCCTGGCATGCAGTAGGTCAAAGCGTCCTTTTACTGGGGACAGATGGGTCACCAGAAAGATGGAGGACCTGGCGCCTGGGTGGCTCAGTTGTTAAGTGTCTGACTCGGGCTCAGGTCATGATCTCACTGTCTGTGAGTTCAAGTCCCACATTGGGTGAGCCCCTGTTCGCTCTCTCTCTCTCTCCCTCTCAAAAAAGGAGATCAACCATCAGGGCTGCCACCGAGTCGTCCACCAAAGTGGGGCTCTGCAAAAGTCAGAGTTACTAATGGAGATGGCAGGAGACGCAGGGGTAGAGCACCGTCAACAGCGGAAGGTGAGAGCCTGTGTCCACCGCCCCGGCTGCCTCCCCATTCCCATCCCGCCTGATCACCGGCTTCATATTCTCGGCAGCTTCTCCGGCCTCAGATGCTCACAGCCACGGGTCCGCTGCAGCCTCGGCCACGCACGCTGGTCCACTCCAACCCCTTGGGGCTCTGTGGTCCCAGGGGGCGCCCGGTCGGCAATCACTGCCCAGCCCGAGGCAGCCCTCCAGCCCTGGCAAGATGCCACGTGAAAGGAGTGACTCTCCTTACAAGGATGAGCCATCCCCGGAGAAGACACCGAGCCTGGCTCCTGAGCTCAGCCAGCCCGGCCGGTGGGTCCACGACACAGGAGCCAGTCAGAACCGTCTGTGTCCTCAAGTTTGCTGCGGGCAAAGCTGGCTGGTTCTACCCACTGACCCTCTCCAGATCGCCCAGGCTCGACTCCCAGGAGGTGTTTATCTCCGACCACAGGGTGATGCTCATCAAAATCTCCTGTGTTCAGAGAGCCACATGAGTGTCCATCATGATGTGCCCATTCATTCATCAAACGTGTTCCTAGAGGCTCCTGGGTGCCCGGCTGGGCACAAGCAGTCACAACGAATTTGAGAACTGGTGTAACAGAAGGAAGTGGCTCAATTTCCAACTTCAGAGATAAAAGCATGGACTTTGGGGGATTTTAATATTAACATAATCCATCCGGTTACTCACTGAACTATTTATCAAGGGCCAGGCAGTCTATTCAAAGCCAAGTCTCTAGCATGAAGGAAAACGAGTTTCCGGCCCTCACAGCTCACTCAGAACCAACAGGTGAATTAATAGTAATAATAATCACAACAGTAGCAGCTCAGCTCACCTCTGCCAGGATGGGTGCCCACCCCCCTTGTCCCTGCCCCAGTTACACTGGGCTGTCACTTCCCGATTCACAGAAGCACAAAGAATTTCAGGACCTGTGACTCCCAGAAGCGTTCTTCGTCGGCCGGAGGTTCATTTTTTTTAACATTTGGAGCGATGTGGGTGAACATTATGACTTCTGATTACCCTCTTCCTTCTTGGACATTTCGTGGCTGGATTTGCCATTTCCTCGGGTGAAAGTTCACAAGACGTTAAAAGTTAAACACAGACTAGGGGAGAATCGTCAGGCATTTCCCCTCGGGCCACTGATAATAAATGAACAATTTTTTTTAATCAAAGATCTTGCCAGGGTCATGGAACTCATAAGTGGTGGAGCTGAGCCTCGACCCCATTCAGTCTGCCCCACAGCTTGTCCTCTTGACCATGACATTTGCTAAATTAACCACCTAAAGTTGGTTTGCCACAGCCAGAAGCGTGAGCTCACCGCAATTAGGAAGGACGGATGTAAAGCTGCCGGGCTCACCCCCTCCGCCTGGCTTGGAGATCAGGCTGGAATGCAGGGCGATACTGGTTTTGAGTGATCAAAGAAGGCCTTTTTTTTTCCTATTGGGGTGAAATCCACGTGCACAAGATGAACCGTTTTAGGGGTACAGTCTGGTGGCATCTGGGACATTCACAGGGGGATCGAGCCATCACCTGGTTTCAAAACTGAACCGGGGGCGACTTTTTCGTGCCTGAGACTTCCTTCGACCTTGCTGATGCCTCAGTAAACAAATGGCAGAAATGCAGAAAGAAAGTGAGTCCTTGCTACTCTCTGAGCATGTGGCCTCCCGAAATTCGTCTGTTGAAACCCTAGCCCCCAAAGGTGATGGTGTTAGGAAGTGGGACGTTTGGGAGGCGCTCAGGTCATGAAGGAGGAGGGTTCTTCTAACACGGAACTCATGAATGGGACCTCATAAAGGAGGCCCCACAGAGCCCCTGCCCCCCGTAAGGACACAGGGGGACGGGCCGCCATCTATGAATCAGGACGGCCTTCCCCAGAACGAGACAAGGCACGTGGCTTGAACTTGGACGTCCAGCCTGTAGGACACAGAGAAATAAAAGCCTCCCCCCAGCCAACTCCCTGCTGTGGTATCTGAACAGACTGAGACAGTCGTTAATTGGCTTTTTGGGTTTCCAAAGCCTGGGCCCCGAGAACTAGAGTGTTCTAGACTGGAGAAATGAGATGAACAGGGGAAGAAGGCTTCAGGGCTGGGAGGAGGAGGAGACAAGAGGAGGGCATGAAGGGTGAGGGGACAGGACCTGGAGGAGCCCCATTGACCAGAGGGAGCCACTTGGAGGCCAAGGGCACGCCCAGGGCCGCTCATCTGTACTGTTGGGGAAGCTTCTAAGGGACAGTTCACTAGCGGCCCTGCCTTTGGAAAGCAGCGGCACCCTGCTCCCTAGCCCCCACCCCTATTTTTAAAAATTTCTTACTGGGGTATCACCTACATGCAGACATGCACAGATGATAAGCATGAAAGCTCAGTGTATTTTCCCAAACCCAGTAGAGCCGTGGACCTGGATCCAGGGGGAGAACATGACCAGAGTCCCAGAAACCTCCTGGGCCCCCTTCCGGTCAACTATGCCCCCAAATGCTACCCTCTCTCTCGATTTCCAACAGCACGAATGAGCTGGGGCTGGTTTTGTCTTTTATGGAAATGTAGTCACACGGGTGTATCCTCCTCCGTCTGCCTTTGTTCCCCCCACCAGACGTTACTGTTGCGAGGTCATCAGCGCATGGTGGTGACTCCTTCATTTTCACTACCGTGTAGCATTCCAGGGTGTGACTGTGCACAACGCACTCAACCGTCCCCCTACCAGAGTCCACGCAGTTTCTGGCTTGGGGCCTCCGTGAGCAGTGTCGCTGAACAGGAAGGAACATTCCAGAACGTGCCTTTTGATGAACACGTGCTTGCGTTTGGCTTGAGGGCATGCCTCCGAGTGGGACTTCTGGGCTAGGGGGTGTAAATGGGTTCAGCTCAAGGAGGAAATGCCTAACAGTTTTCTAAAGGAATTTCGCCAAAATCCACAGGGAAATGCAGAAGGCCGGGAGTGGCCAGGATGACCCCGCAGAAGCAGAAAACATATGGAGGAGAAGAAAGTCAGAGGGTTTCGGCTACGGAGTAAGACCTGCGATGGGGCCCATTCTAGAGCTACTGTAACTGAGATCGCATGGAAATGACTCAGGACAAGCAGACATTGGGGGGCTTTTAAAAGAAAAGCAAAAAGCTGGGGCACCTGGGTAACTCAGTCCATTAAGTGGTGGCAAGTCTTGGCTTTTGCTCAGGTCACCATCTCACTGTTCCTGGGTTCGAGCCCTGCACCAGACTCTGCACCGATAGCTTGCAGCCTGCTTAGAATTCTGTCTCCTTCTCTCTCTTTCCCTGCCCTGATTATGTTCTCTCCCTCTCTCTCTCTCTCTCTCTCTCCCTCCCTCTCAGAATAAATAAACTTTAAAAAAAAGAAAAAGCGAGTGCTCTGAGCTAAAACCTCCTGGATTTAGATCCTAGCTCCCCCATGAACCTGCTGGGCCCAAAGCCCTTCCTCATCCAGTGGCTTGTAACAGGCCAGCTCCATGTTTGTGTCCATCTTGTGATGTGTCCGTCCCTTGTGGAGGTAAGATTCACATCACAGAAAGTGAACTGTTCTACGTTGACCCATTCAGGGGCATTGAGGGCCCTTTGAAGGGGAGTCCTTCACCCCCAGCACCTTCCCCTGCATGGAGTTGCTCTGATGGCAGAACAAGCTCACACGTGTGACAGGTCGGGGACACAGGGGCCCTGCAGTCATAGGAGCCACAGTCCTTATCAGGACCTTTTCCAACTGCATCAGGGCGAGGGTCACTTCCAGGGCCTCATCTGGGCCAGCTTTCCCTTCATCTAACAGATGGGCTGGCTGATTGGCTCCAAGAAACAACAGCGGGGACCTCATGCACACAGTGGTCCCATGGAACATTCTAGAAGCGAGGCCTCCTTGCCGTTGAGGAAAGCTGCAGGGACCCTGACAGGAAACAGCTGTGGCCCCCACAGGAGAGACTTGGTCAGCAGAGCAGCCTTTGGACTCCGTCTAAGGCTTGACTTGTACCTCCTTTCCACTCTCAGCTCACACTGCTTTTCAGATCAATTGCCTTATGTTTTTAATTAATTTGAAGCTTAATTAGCTTGAGTTTTAGAGGGTATGCCACAGTTCCAAAGACTCTCTCGGGACAAAAACACACGAAGGCTCCGCCTGAGCAAAGCAAGCCGTTGGCAGGGCCACAGGCCCAGGCTCCCTGGCCCGGGTGGCCTTCGCAGAGAGGGCGAGAGGGCGAGGCTGCGCATGCGAGGCGGGGAGGCTGGAGGCCAGGGGTGTCCCAGGAGGCCCCGCCCCCGAGACCTGCCCATGGCCCCTCCCGCAGACCTCCAGACTCCGCCCACTTCCCATCTCCTTCCCAGTCATGCCTGCTCCAGAGCTGTCCTCCCCTCTCCCTCCTGGGAGAGAGCACCTTCGGCCCTGCTCTCCGCACGCACACTCTTTTCCCACTCCGCCAGTGACTGCCATTTGTCTTAAGACAGAGGCTGCACTCCTAACCTTGGCTCCTAAGCCCCACCTGCTCTGAGCAGCGCCCTGCTCTCCAGCTTCACCCCTGTCTCCCCTTCCCATGCTCCAGCCCCCATGGAGGCTCCTTGGTGACACTTGCCACTGTTCCTGTGCTCATGAGCCAAGTGTGGCCAGCGGCCACCAGAGTGGATGCCCTTGTCCCCACGTTGCCCTCTCTGCTCCTTCTTCCCTCCCAGGGGCAGCTCTTCACCAGCACCAGGCTGTGTTCCACTTGTCCCCCTGAGGCGGATTTTCATCTGTCTGAGTTTTTCTATTTTTAACACCCATTCTTCCTCTAAGACACCTAAAATCCTGCGTGGACCAAATTATCTGCTTCATTCCTTTGAACAGCGGAGTCTGGCCGTATGGCCGGACCACAGGATCATGCCTTTTTAATCATCTCGTTATAGAATCTGAGGTCTTCAATTCTGTCACTCATAAACTCCCAGAGAACGTCTTAGTCTATTATATTTTATTTATCAGCAGCAAAATGCTTCCGTCCAAAGGCACGTCCCTGCACATACAATCGGAGACTTCTCCCCCCACCATATGAACAGTCACGGGCAGTCAGAGATGGTGTGATGGAAGCAGACATGGGCAGAGGGCGCCCCCACTTGCGCTCCTCACTCTGTGCTCTGTGCTGTGATGGCTCCAGGGCACCCCAGCTCCAAGGAACAAAGTTTGAGAACCAGTGATTTAAGCCATAACAACACATAAAGCTTCTTTATGAATTCCAGCATCGTTTGCATATAAAATGTACATTAAAGTCTGGAGAGATTGCTTAGGCTCTTCAAAGTTATTAAAAGATCATTTTAGAAGTGAAAATCGCCTTAGAGATAACTTCTGGAGAATTTTAATTTGTCTCTGAGTTAAAGGCAGCTGAGATATAGTGAAAGAGGATGTTGGTTAAAGAGGACCTGGCGAGGAATTCTAACTCCAGGTACCCCCAAAAAATGTAGCTTCTCTGAACCTCTGTTATCCTTATTTCCTATAAAATGGGAAGAAAACTTCCCTTCCAGTAGCCTAGAAAACTAAATGAGATAAAAACTGGGAACGTGCCCAAGGATAGAAAGAATGCACAAGAGACTTCCCTTCAAAAAATAATTGGAGGGGCGCCTGGGTGGCTCAGTCGGTGATCTCGCAGTTCGTGGGTTCAAGCCCCGAGTCGGGCTCTGTGCTGACAGCTCAGAGCCTGGAGCCTGCCTCGGATTCTGTGTCTCCCTCTCTCTCTGTCCCTCCCCGCTCACACTTTGTCTGTGTCTCTCTCAAAAATAAACAAACATTTAAAAAAAATGAACTAATTGGACAATTAATACAATAGAGCTATAGAAATGGATATTGAGGAAAAAATATTTACGATACAAAAAAGCCATACTCTATTGCAGAAAGGAGAAAAGAGGCATTAAAGTGTGCTGCTGAGGATGCCACTGGCTTTGGAAACGTGCACTTTGTAATTTTATACAAATATAGAAGTGGATAATTACCCAGAGAGCACGGGCAACCTGTGTGTGTGTGTGTGTGTGTGTGTGTGTGTGTGTGTGTGAGGTGCATGTGGGGGGAGGTACCCAGATGCTTAAAACCACAGGATCCCTAGCAGCAGAGCAGTAGTTATCGCTGCGTGGCAGGATGCATGAAAGATAGTTGATCTCTGTTTCTTTCTGTGAGTTGGTCTAGGGGTTTTGTCTGGCTGGGTTTCATTTCGTTTTTTCGAGTTTGTTGTGCTGGGGTGTGAACTGTTTGCATTCAGAAGTGGCCCCACAGGAGCAGATTCAAGGGCCTGGACCTCCCTCGCCCTGGACATTCAGTACCGCGTTCCTGAGTCCGTGCAACCTGCTTTTGAGTTCCATATTTTGAATTATAAAAAAACTGAGCAATCTGTCTTAAACTGGACAAAAAAGGTTCGAGATTAAGTCATTTGGCTGTGACTGTGGCCGAATAAACTGGGATGTCCTTAGAGACGGCACAGGCCAATTGCCACGGAGTCTGAGTTCCAGAAGTGCTTTCATGTGGTTCATCGGTTTGGCTCAGTTTGGCCTGACTGGGTTTGGATGAGGCCCAGAGACAGCTCTGTCTTGACCTTGGAAGTGTGACCCCATCAGCCCTTAGACACTTGGTGAACTCTCTCTGCTGAGGTGGTGGGAGGGCCCCCAGTAGCTGAGGAAGGCGCCCACGTCAACCAAGATCTGCCTGGAAAGGAACCACTTTCCTGGAGACAGGCCTGGGCTCAGGTGGGGGGACAGGTGTGACAGTGAATGGAGGGGAGCCAGGGCACGGCGGGAGCAGAGAATCAGGTCCCGAGAGCTGCACCAGACAGAGCTCCGACTAGACATCTGCTCTGAGCACAGCCAAGGTCACTAAGGAACTGCGTGCATGTCAGGAAGAAACAAGGACAGAGCCCTGGGAAGTGACATCTTCGATTCTTCAGAATGTCAGGGCGGAAGGCTGACTTTTGCCACTCAGTTTCACCATCTGAGCTGTCCTGGAGAATAAGGTCACACTCCGATCTGGAGACAGAAAACATTAGAAGGCTTCTTGTCTGAGTCGGCTGCACACATCCACCCCATTGTAGGGTGGTAGGAGAGAGGTAGGAGACCTGCTCAAGTTCATGTTGAAATGGAAGAGGTCGTGGCCAGGTGCTTTGGAAAACCAGAGTCCTGTCCCTGACCCTCCTCACTGCACTTAGAAAGTCCCCAGTGACAGGGATCTGATGGGCGAAGCTGACACAATGCCGCATCTTCATTACCTGTCCCCGACCTCTGTCCTGACACACAGCCCTGCCTCGCTCCGTCCCGTCCCTTGATGACAAGGAAGCTGGAAATTCTTCATCTCCAGTAGTGCGACCTTGCCTCCTTTCCTCCAGGTCCTTCCTGGCTTTCCCCGCCCTCCTCACACCTCCTCCAGTGTCCCACCCTCAACACGGTCAAGGCGCAGCCTGGCCTCTCCCTTCAAGAGGATTAAGACCCTGTGGCCTCAGTTCTTCCAGGTCTCCTCTCCTCCCTTCCTTCTTCCACTCCCCCCCACGTCTTCCTGGTTCTACTCAGTTGAATGACCTCTGAACCATCTCAGGATGTCTGCTGGATTTGGTCATCGGAAGTCCCTCCTGGCTTTGAGCAGAACATCTCCAGGGATGTGATGGCAGCGTGAGGCAGACTGGGGGACTCTGAGGGGGATGATGGAATGTTCTAGATCTTAATTGCAAGGGAGTGTCCATGACGATATCTCTTGTCAAAATTCATGGAACTGCACGCTGAAAGGTACAGTTCAGTAGATGTAAATTACACCTCAATGAAACTGACGTCAGCGTTAAAATATAAAATAAATCGTTCTTATTCAACAAATGATCACTTCCCTCTGTAAACAACTCCTTTCAATTCTACGCATCATGTCTCAGGTGACGCTAACAGGGCAGGCACATAAATATTTCTCTCCTGCTCCATTTTCCGTTTCTCCGTTCACCCATTTTCTTCCCGTTTTCCCCTCAGCACAGACTTTCCTGTTTCCTTAATAGTCCCCGTTCTGTAATTAGTAGCTCTGACCATTCTTTTATCATGTATGTTTTATTTCTAGAATATTCACTACCGCGGCTCTCCCATAATGCCTTCATTCAGTTCCCTGATCACCATTTTTACAATCGTGCGGTATTAATATCTTCTATTTCAGTAGTACCTTTTTTTTTCCTTCTTGTCTGACGAACAAAAAAGTACTTTGCAGGCATTTTACATCCTTGTGCAGGAGTTAGGGAAGGAAGAGAGACTCTGCAGATGGAAAACGCAGTGCAGGGCAGCATGCTGCTCACACAAAACGGCACAGAATGTTGGCCAAAGTTCAATGCAGAGCTTTGTGCCCCAAGAAAGGGGCAGGGGTCCCCACCCCACTGCCTGGGGGGAGTCTAGTCAGCCCAAGCCCAGCCTCTGGGTGGAGGCCAAGACTAGACACCTCCCTTTGGAAGGCGGAACACAAAATCTGCCCCATCCGGACCCTGACCCAGAGACTCTTACTGGAGGTTGGGGTGGGAAGATAATCAAAACAAGAAAACATGAGCTCGCCTGGGGAGAACCGTGGAATTTCTCTAAGTCCAGAGGCCACCCCTGCTAAATCCCCCGACTCGGATTTTGCAAGCATACAGTCCACCCAAGGGTAGGTCCCAAGCCAAGACCCAGCCCACTAGGGTGCCCTCCACCACTGCCCCCCAGACCCTCTGGGTCCACGCCATTCTCTGGACATACACAGGACCTCTGTGTCGTTGGACTCCCCCAGATTTCCTCCTCTGGCAATACCCCCCAGACACACAGAATCTGCCTTGTCCCAACCGCCAAGTCAGTGCCAGGAAGTGTCATGTCGATCTTCATAACGGTGCAGGGCACATCACACGGTCACAGATGCTCAGTGACTAAGACGGGCCAAGGGGCTTGCCGAAGATCTGACCAGCTGTAACTGGCAGCGGTGACCCTAACAGGAGCCCTGGCCAACCACTCATCACGCGTGCCACTATGACGGGCACAGGGAGACACAGGTCAAAGGTCACTCTCGGAATAAGTGGCTGAGCCGAGTTTGAACCAAGACCGCGCTCCTTCTACCACATTTCCTTTATATAAACCGGGAACGCGGATCCTCGGTGGGATCGGTGGAAGGTTCTTCCAAATCTTTGCTCTCCCTTGTGCCACTGTCTCCCACTAGTCTCAAGGTGGGTTCTGTTTTCCAAAAGAGACCACAGCCGTTATCTCCCATCCCAGCTGCTCTTTTGAAAATGTTAATTTGACCCCCCTCCCGTGGAAGGATGGGACCTATGTCCCCTTGCCTTGAACTTGGGCAGTTTGGGAAAACGAGATCATGGACTCATTCTCTATCTGATAAGTATGTATTGAGCACCGCCCAGGTGCCCAGGATCCTCACTCCGACTATAAATACTTAAGATGCTACATTTGCATTGTAGGAGAGAAATTCCTCTCTTGAAGATTGCTCCCTGGTTTGGTGTGAGGAAGTCTGCCATGAGCACCCAGTGGGGTGTCTCACAAGGTGCAGGGTGGACCCAGTACCGAATCCACGCCCTGTCCTCACCCCCTTCCCTGTAATCAGTGGTGTATGGTCGGTGCAGCAGGAAGGAAATGTTCCACGTTAGACTCCCCATAGGGTTGTAGAAGATCCAGGGTCACTCTCGGAACCCCACATGGAGCCTGGGTTCTCCCCCCTCGTTTGTTTGTTTGTTGGTATTTAATGCACGCCAGTCCCCTTCCTTTGTAGTGTCGGCTCCCTCTTAAATCATCTTCTGATACAGTAAAGCATCGGGCTGACGGGGAGCTTGGGAAATGCATAGCTTTGATTAATTGTGTTTCTGGTTGACAGAGTTGAGTAGAAGCCATGCTGCTCTGACTGCTCCTGTTGCAAAGCTTTCTACTCCCCAGACTCCGTAAGTGTCCGATAATAAACATAACTGGATCCTATGTCAATGGCAGGCCTCTGTGGACACCTGGGGGCCTCTATCTACCTGTTAGGTAGGACCTCTTTGGCTTCTTTGGGTTATAGCCAAAACCAGATGGGAGTTTCGTACTAGGGACGTAGGAATATGAATGTAGGCTCCAGAACGGACCACAGCCAGGCACTGGAGCACATAAAGGAACCCAGGCATTGGTTCTGCCTTTTTGGCATGCCTGGCCACCGGGGAGAAGATGGTCTTTGCCGGAGGCACACAGGGCTTCTCTACCTGGGGTCCAGAGAGCCGTGCTCAACTCCGACCAACCTGGAGTCTCTTCACACCGGAAAAGTCTCTGCTTGGACCAGCTGTGGTCAGAAGTCACCTCCAGAGTAAAGGACCGTGTCGGTGGCAGATGCTGAATAAACATGGCAGCTCCCACTGTGACCATTCGATGGATGTTGGAGGCACAGGCTGGGGAGAGGGGCAGTGTTCACGGAAGGCTGAGTAGATGAGCTCACAGGCGTCCACTGCAGTTCAAGGTCTGTGGTGGGCGTGTGGCCCCAGAGCTGGAAACACAATTGTTTTTCATGTTTATTTATTTTTGAGAGAGAGAGAGAGAGAGACAGAGAGAGAGAGAGAGAGAGACAGAGCACGAGCAGTGGAGGGGCAGAGAGAGAGGGAGACACAGAATCCCAAGCAGGCTCCAGGCTCTGAGCTGTCAGCACAGAGCCCGATGTGGGGCTCAAACTCACCAGCTGTGAAATCCTGACCTGAGCCGAAGTCAAATGCTTAACCGACCAATCCACCCAGGCGCCCTGTGGAAACAGAATTTTAACTAAAGCCCCAAGTTGCGTCTTTTCTTATCACCATTTTCTATGTAATCGGTCATCATCACAGGCCATCTTACCCTGGGTCCTCCCAGAGGCGGGGCTGAGATGTGGATTTGAGCACAAGCGGTTTATGCGCTGTGTAAGATCGGTGTGGCACATTCAGAGTTTTGTCTGGAGTCGGAAGGAACCACTGACCAAGAAATCACGTATCTTATGCAAATAGGAGAGACAGCGTGGGGTGTCTCAGCATGCGCAAACCCAAAATAATCTATTTTCACGTTTTCGGGCAGTAAATCACTGGCTGTTGCCTTCTTTGAAAAATACAAACTTCTAATTGGAGGCGGTACTGGAATTCATTTTCTGTGGTGGTGTGCGCGTGCGCATGCGCGCACGTGTTGTTTTTGCATAAAACTTAGTTTCAGCTGCTTTTGATGCCCAGTGTGAACCAGCGCCCCTAGTGGCCTCTGTGTTGCTGTGTGCCTGCGTGTGCCTGGCTCCCTGCATGTAACCCCAAGGTACCCCTCTCGTGGGTCGGTTCCACTTCTCTCCTCCTGCACGTCCCTCTCCCAGCACCTAATGTATGAGACCCGGGCTGGCTGCCATGACCAGCCCCAGACGTGCTGCGGCTCATGCAGTAGGAAGGTACTTCTCGTCCACGCACCAGACCAAGGCGGGGGTGTTCCTCTTGGACTGGGGGCTCTGCTCCACCCAGACATTCGGGATCCAGCCTCCCCAGGAGCTTAGCTGCTGTGGATGGGTCTGGATCTCCCAGGCAGACCTCCCCGGCGGTCCGCATGGAGGAGCGTGGAGAGGGGCCCCAGGGCCAGCAGGTCTGCTGTGCCTTGGAGCACGAGGTCACTCGTGATGGGCAGGCAGGCCCGACAGAGAAAGAGAGAAGTACCTGTCGGCGATGGCTTTCAGCCCAACCTACCCATCAGAGGTGTCACCCTCCTTCTGCAAGGGAGACAGACGAAGTCCTTCTCCAACGATGCTTTTCCTTCCTGGAGACAGCCTCCTTCCCATGGAAATAGGAGGCAGGGAGTAATAAGGGTACTCCCACCTCCCAGCATCAGAGGGTCTCCACAGCCTGGTGTGGGCTCCCCCCTTCTCTACCAGCGCCTTATGCTCCAGCCGCCTCAGGTGATCCCTTATGCCCCAAAACTCCTTGCTCCTTCCAGCCACAGGGCCTTTGCTCATGCCATTCCTCCACCTTAAATCCCTGTACCATCTTTGTCTAATTGGGAAAACCTATGCATCCCTTAAGATGCTAATGTTACCTCATTTTCAGAAGATTCCCTGACTCCTACCTCCCCAGCAGCACTGATGCTTCCCACATCGGTGCCCTCCAGTCACTCCTGTGGGTTTCCATTTCTGCCTACGCTTTGGCCCCGAGGGCTGGGTCCCTGCAGAAGACAAGGCGTGTATGCCAATATATTATTTTTTAACGGGGAAATACGTGAATGAACATGCCCCACATGTTTTGACTTCTGCCCGCTTAGGAAGGACTCCGAGCATGCCACAGCCCCCTGCCCAGCTCCAGCACCCCTCCCTACAAAGGCAAAGACCCCGCTCATTGAGTCGTAGAATTGACAGGATTCTAGCAACGCCTCTTTGATTTCTTCTCAGAGGGGAGTTTTCATTCCTCTGGATGGCTCCTCCTACATAATGCAAAATCATCACCTCTTTGTGGCCTAAAAAAAGCCCTGCTCGAATCTAACTGCCAGATGTCCCCCGTGGAAGGCTCCAGTGTGGAGCCACAGTGTCAGGGAGCTCCGAGCTCCCTCGATTCCTCGCACAGGACCCGGCCGGCCCTGCAATGTCAGAGGGGAGGGAGGGGGGCACTGAGCTCTGGGCCCGACTCCGGAAGAGCACGCAACACCCTCCCCTCTGCCTCCCCCACCAGCCTCCTTTCCCACCTGCCCAGTCCTAATGCTCTGCGTTCGCCCAGCATCTCATGATTCTTCCCAACACTCCCATGCCCGCATCCGGTGTGATCCTTCCCACACCCCTACAAGGGCACAGCGCGATCTCCGGCAGAGCCCTCCCGGCGAGGGCAAGACTGAACTTTCCGGGGCAGGAAGGGGCCGCCTCTGTGCTGCGGCTGGAATGCAGGAAGAGCTGAGGTCCCTGAGCGGAGGACCGCTTGGAAAGGCCACACCGGATCAAGGCTGCTGACATCTGTCAATTTGAGAAAGGCTTCTCCGGGCGAGGGGGCCGCCCGCGTCCTGCTGGTGAGGAATGTAAATTGGTTCATCTTTCTGAAGAGCAGTGCGCTCTGATGCCTGCCGGATTTGGAAACTCACACTCCACATCGGGTGGAGAAAAATCAATGAGTCAGGACCCCGGCTTCCAAGTCCGGCTCTGCCACAGATGGGCCGCGTGACCTTGTGCAAAGCATCAGGTCACTCTGGGAGGCCCTGCGAGAGGAAGATAAGGTAGGACATCAGTGGTTTTCAGCCTGTGGGCTCTCAGAGTTCATGACATCGAAAATCAAAAGGACTCACATCCCCCAGAGTGCAGCGAGATCATACCCGCACATTTGTGATTATTACAAGGCTCTGACTTCCCACCTAGATTCTACCTGCTGCCACAAGTGAAGAGGTTCTGTGTCTAAATCGGACAGTATCCGAGCAGAAGAGACGAGGCGTCTGAAACTGGAGCCCCGCATTCAGGAAGGTCAGGGTTCAAACCCACCCTCCCGCCACCCCTGAGTGTGATCTGGGCCTCAGGCTTCAGTCTGTCCACAAAACAGGGCTTATCACAGTGTGCGCCGTAGGGCACACAGCATCGCCCTGTCACTTGAGGTGACACAGTGCCTGGAACATAGTAAGTGCCCAAGACTGGGGCGCTGGGGTGTCTCTGTCGGTCAGGCGTCCGACTTCAGCTCAGGTCATGATCTCACGGTTCGTGGGTTCATGCCCCACGTCAGGCTCTGTGCTGACAGCTCAGAGCCTGGAGCCTGCTTCAAATTCTGTGTCTCCCTCTCTCTCTGCCCCTCCCCTGCTCACGCTCTGTCTCTGTCTCTCTCAAAAATAAACATTAAAAAAATAGTTAAAAAAATAAGTGCCCAATAAGCATCATAGTATTATGACCATTCATTCTTAACAAAAATGGTCAAAAAATTACTCCAAAGTTGGTTGATTTAGCCAGTATATGCTGATAGATAGATAGATGGGTGAAAAATCCTTGAGTCAATAAACAGACGCTTAGAACAATGTAACAGAAAGACCTGAAATCTTCAACTCTGTCTTGGCCGGTAACTGGTCAGGCTACTGTGTTACCCCAGCCCTGATCCCTGGACACCAGGTTCCCTCCCAGCAGATTCTAGATGCTCCCCCTCCCCTGCTCACCCAGCCCTCCCACCGTATTCCCTCCCCCACCTTCTCCATTCCCTGACCACCAGCTGGTGAGGCGCCCTCCCCTTTGGGCAGGACCTGCCAGCAAACTCCAGCCTTTCTACCCTATGATAGAAACCTTTCCGGTGGTTATTTTCACTCCAGCCCAAAGAATATAGGGTTACTTTCTCTTACGGTCTAAGGATCAGCTTGAGGCGGGATTTTTTTCCTCATCATTGTCAAGACTAGTGGTCACCAATATATATGCCTCCATCCGCGGTAGAGACTCCTCATACGTAAGTGAAGACACTTGGGGGAAGGAATCTGACGCTGCATTAGCGTGATATTTTCATTTTGCTACAGTCATTGACCAAGGCCCTGGGCTAGGGGACCAGTTGGGTGTGCTGGAGACTAAGGCTGACTGGAGACACACGTAGAGCAGTCTCTGTGTTGTAATTCAGGAGTGAGTGCCCAAGTTCTCTACTTTCTCTGATTTCTCAGATTTTTCCAGCTCTTTAGACACAATCAGCCAAATTTTAAAATATTAGCTCGATTTTTTTTCCCCTCCGTGGGCTGTCATTCTGTGAGCTTTCATGCGGCTACCTCTACCCAGTCCTCACCATCAGCTCCAATATGTGTGGACAAGAGTGAAGAGTGGTAGGGTCACCATGTGTGGTTGTCCAGGATGTGCACTGCCCAAGGCAACCACACCTAAGAGGCTGCCATGTCCATCACAGGCATCCCAGATCTGTGCTGTGAGTTTCAACAGTCTTCCAGCAGAGGGCAGTCCCATGCCAGGCTCTGACAAATCAGCTTTCATCACAGTTTTCATCAGGAGGAAGGATCTTCAGGCAAGAGATGTCCTTTTTCCAGTTCCTACAAAGACACTGTAAGAACCAGCCGCGGGGGTGAGAGTGGAGGATACCACAGCGTGTCATCGCCTCCATTCGGGTCAGGTTGCCAGCAAAACGCAAGTTCCAAATACCAAGCGTTGGTGCGGTGGTAGAGGCCCCAGAGTGGCTGGACTTTCCGAGGGTGTGAATCAGTCCACCCGCCCTTTGTAAACCAGCGGCGCCTAATCAGGCTGAACACTCAGATACCAGTGAGCTCGTATTCCCCTAGGTGTGTGCCCAGCAGCATGCGCCCATATGTGCACCCAGAAACACGTTCTAGAACTCTTGCAGGCACACCATTTCCAACAGCCCAAACCAGAACGGGCTCCAACGCCCATCAGCGATGAGAAGGGTCTGTAAGTTCAGGCCCGGTAGACAACAGAGGAAAAGGACTAATGGATGCTGCGAACCGGAATACCGACAAACCTCGTAAAGGCGGCGCCAAGGAAATGAGCCCGGCCGCGCAGGAGCACGCCCCGGGTGACATCACTCGTATAAAATGTGCGCGTTGGGCAAAGCTAATCTCTGGGGTCTGATGTCGGGACAGTGCTTTCCCCGGGATGGAGGGCATGGAGGGAGGGCACATGGGTGATCTCCTAGAGTCCGGGGGGTGCCCGGGAGGCAGTCACATGGATGCGTTCACTTTGGGGAAATCCACCCATCTGTACACACTTTGCACTTTTCCACTCTGAGGTTCAATCACCAGTGTCACAGTCGACAATCCCATGCATTGCTGGGCAGGGAAGGGCTTGGGAGGAGGGAGGGCGAGAAAGCCACCAGACCCGCATCCCAGCCTCGGGGAGTAACGTTCTTTCCTTGGATCAGCCGCGTCAACAGGTTGGCTTCCTGGATTGGTGACCAGGAAACCTTGTCTCTGGCCGCAGCTCCCGTTGTTTCTGGCATTTGCCATTGGAAAGTATGGCCGGCCTCTTGTTTTCTGGATGAAATGAAAATGTTACAAGTTATCAGCACGTCATTTAACAATGTCACAAGTGTCACAACGTTGGAGCTCAGTGGGGGGGATTCCAAAATGGAGGCGCTCAGGCAGGAAACGCCATGAGGTCAAAATCTAGACTCGGTGTCCCCCGTGTCGCATTAGGATGACCGTGTGCTATCGGAGCTGCCCTGACCTCTTGTGATTATTCTCGGACTCCTTTGTCTTTGGGGTGCTTTGCTTCTAACAATGTACACCTGCAGTTACTCTGTCTATACTCGCGGAAACCAAGAGGTGACTGAGGCTCTCGTCCCTGGTGAACCCTTGGTCAGTGACACCCATGTACTTGAATATGAAAGCCCAGCTCTTTTGCCTGAGCCTGGACAGACCCTTGGGGAGACTTTGCCAAAGAAAACCCGTCCGCCCTTGGCTTCTTGGCTTCCCCCCACCCCCCTCCACGGCAGACCACCCTGGGACCGTGACAGCGGATGACACACACCCATCTTCATCTCAAAGGTTTGCTCTCAGGCAGCCTAACCTATAAGGGAGGGGAAATGGGTTCTAGCATCTTGGAAATTTCGAAACCGGAGACTCCTTGGCCAGGACTCCTGCCTCCTCCCCTCTCCCACATGCCTGCCTGTCAGGTTTCTGCAAAGGCCAGCGAGCATCTTGTAACAAGCTTGCAAGCGGCTGTCGTCATTTCCAGGACTTGTATTACTCAAGTTGTGATGTTTTCTTTGGGTACACAGACCTGCTCAAACTGGCTGTGCCCCAGCTTGGAACTCAGAACACGCTTTCCCGTAAAAATAGCAGCAAGGGCTCACATGGGGCAGAGGTAGCGACAGAGCCTGTTCCCCAAAGAGCCGTCTTAACCCGTGCGTCACTGAGCTCTAATGATTCGAGTGCTGATCTGAGAACCATCAGGGGCTGATCTGAGTTCTCGCGCTCTTCCTCCCGTTTGAGAGAGAGAAGAACTGGTTCCTGCCCTGGAACAACGCTTCTCTGCCGAACGGCGGCAGGAGCTCACGCCGCCATCCAGACAGACCCGGGGACCACCGGGGACCAGCTGTTCATCTGCACACGAGCCACTGGCCCTTTCTGCCCTCCAAATGTCCCCATCCAGTGGACACAAGAATGCCAGCCTTTCAGGACTATCATGAATGCTACTCAAATATAGCATTAAGTGGGAAATTGGAATATGAAAAGGCATTCCACATTATTTTTTTTGTTTCTTTTTTGAGAAACAGAGAGAGCAAGAGCAGGGGAGGGGCAGAGAGAGAGGGAGACACAGAATCCGAAGCAGCTCCAGGCTCTGAGCTTTCTGCAGAGAGCCCGACGTGGGGCTTGAACCCACGAACCATGAGATCATGACCTGAGCCGAAGTCAGACGCTTAACCAACAGAACCACCCAGGTGGCCTCGGTGTTGCACGTTATTACCCATCAAAGAAATGCAAAGAAAGACTGCAACTCTGCAAGAGCTAAGGCAAAACCAAAGTCTTTCCCCTACACAGGAGCACAACACGGTGCCCCTGCCTCGGAAATACATCGGGTAGCACCTGCCAGAGCTACATGCAAACCCCATGACCCAGCAAGCTCGCGTCGTCGCCCGAGAAATAAGAGCCTGGGTGCACCTGAAGACGCATTCCAGAACATCCCTGCAGCCTTGTTTACGATAGGCAGAAGCTGGACGCAACCCAGACGTCCGCCAGCAGTGACTGGGTGGTCATGGGTGGGGTGTTCTGGTGACGGAACCTGCTACCGCGGTGACAGGAAACGACTTCTCCAACAAGTGTCTGGACTCGTGGAGACGCCGTGCTGAGCGAGGGAACCCGGCCAAGTTCAAAAGCGGGCAAAGCCGTCTGTCCTGGCTGCTACAGCAATGTTCCCCAGCCTGGGTGGCTTTAAGCAACAGAAACCTCGGGCGCCTGGGGGTGCAGTCGGTTGAGCTTCTGCTTTTGGTTTCAGCTCAGGTCATGATCTCACAGTTCGTGAGTTCAAGACCTGCATTGGGCTCTGCACTGACTGCTCAGAGCCTGCTTGGGATTCTTTCTCTGTCCCTCTCTCTCTCTCTGCCCCTCCCTGCTCTCTCTGTCTCTCTCTCAAAAATAAATAAATTTAAAAATTTTTTGAATTAACCTGTTTCCCACAATTCCGGAAGTCCCGGATCAGGGTGCCAGTGAGGTGAGGTTCTGGTGAGGACCACCTTACAGGCTGCAGCCTAAGTAAAAAACCAAGAGTCGAGGGGCACCTGGGTGGCTCAGTCATTTAAGCTTCCAACTCCAGCTCAGGTTATGATCTCGTGGTTCGTGAGTTCGAGCCCCATGTCAGGCTCTGTGCTGACAGCTCAGAGCTGGAGTCTGCTTCAGATTCTGTGTCTCCCTCTCTCTCTGCCCCTCCCCCATCCATGCTCTGTCTCTCTCTCTCTCAAAAACAAATAAACATTAAAAAAAATTTAAAAAAAAAAAAACAAGAGTCGAGAACAGGGCTTCAAACCAAGACTTGTGCGTGAATGTTCGTTAGCGACATTATTCACAAGAGCCAGAAGGTGGAAACAGCCCAAATGATGAACAGACACACGGAACGTGGTCTTTCTGTCCACAGAGTAAAATGCTGCTGCTCCACAGAAGGAACAAAGTACTGCTCTGTGCCAGACTGTGGCTGAACTGGACACTGGAAGCGAAAGAGGCCAGACGCAAGGGGACACACGCGGTGTAACTCCATTTAAATGAAATCCTCGGTGTAGTAAACCCATGGGGACAGAAAGCCGATTAGTGATTCTCAGGGGCTGGGGGAGGAGAGAGGGGGATTGGTTACAGGGTTTCAGTCTGGGGGGAAAGTTCTGGACCTAGATCATGGTGATGGCTGCACAATTTGCACATTACTTAGTCTGCCTGAATCCTACACTTTAAAATGGTTACAGTGATAGATTTCATGTTATACACACACACACATGCACACACACACAACCGTATGACTCAGCAGTTCCCCTCCGAAGTACAGAGCCAAGAGAACTGAAAGCAAACATCTACACAGTAACCTGCCCAGGACCATTCCCAGCGGCGTGATTCACAGCGGCCCATGGGTGGAGACAATCCCAATGTCCCTGCTGCACGGATGGGTGAGTTTCCTACGGCTGCCAGGTGACCCGAAGCCACAGAAGTGTACGGGCTCACAGCTCTGGAGACCGGACGTCCGAAACCCAGGTGTCTGAGGGGCCCCGCTCCCCTGGGAGCTGGAGGGGTTGGGGGAGGCTCGTCTCCTGCCCAGTTCCGCCGTTCTTGACTGGTGTCCGTGTCACTTTGATTTCTGCCTCTGTTGTCACCTGGCCATCTTCCGTGTGGCTTATCAGGACACCAGTCATGAAGGGCTCACTCCTCGTAAGACTGTGGTTTACTAGTCACATCTGCAACCACCTCGTTTCCAAATAAGGTCAGGTTCTGAGGTACGGAGAGCTAGGATTTCAACATTTCCTGTTCAGAGGACACAGTTCACCTCCTAACAATGGACCGACGCCATGTGGCCTGTCCCTACAAGGGATACTACTCAGTCATAAAAGGAGTGAAATGCCGACCCCAGCTGCAACACGTAAAGCCTGGAAACATGGTGCTGAGGAAGAGAAGCCAAACCACAGGCACAAGATCCCGTGTTGTGTGAGTCCATTTATGCGAACGAAATACCCAGAGCAGGCGAATCCAGAGCCAAAGTGGATGTGAGGGCCAGAGGGAAGGAAAGAACGAGAAGGCGCTGTCTAGGGGGTCTGGAGTTCATTTCCAGAGTGACGGGAATGCTCAGGAATTTTATAGTGATTAACTGTTGTACGTTGTGCATACACTGCAAACTAGTGGATTGTGGCTTTAAAAGCGTGAAATTATAGTGTGTCATTTATAATCTCAATAGGGAAAAAAAGACCCTGTAAATGGGATGAAAAACAAGTTAAAGACTGGGAGAAAAGATTTGCAAACTCCTTATTTATTTATTTATTTATTGAGAGAGAGAGAGAGAGAGAGAGAATCTCAAGCCAGCTCCCTGCCCAGCACAGAGCCCGATGCCAGGCTCAATCTCATGACCGTGAAATTATGACCTGAGCCGAAATCAAGAGTCAGATATTTAACCGGCTGAGCCATCCAGGTGCCCCTACAAACCAGTTATTTAGCAAAGAACTTATATTTAGAATATATATGTATTAAAAAGAACGTTCAAAAATCCATAGTAAAAAAAAAATTGATTTGGACAAGGGGCAAAAGAAACAAAAAGACGTTTCACTGTAAAAGATAAACAGATGGCAAATAAGCACATGAAGAGAGTTCGACAATATTAGCCACAAATTAAAACCACAGTGAAATATCACTACACACCGACCAAGATGGCCAGAACAAGAACCAGCGATAACACCCAGTGCTGATGAGGATGCGCAGAAAGCGGGCCCCGCGCACGGTGCTGACGGAAACATAAAATGACGCAGGCACTCTAGAACACAGTTTGATGACTTCTTACCAAACCAAATGTGCCCTTACTGTATTTACCCAGGAATTACACTCTTGGGCATTCACTCAGAAATAAAAACTTATGTGCACACAAAAACCTGTGCACGATGGTTCACAGCGGCCTTGTTCATGAAGGCCAAACACTGGAAACAGCGCAGTGCCCTTCAAGGAAGCTGCTACATCCACACCATGAATACTACTTAGCAATAAAAAGGAACAAAGCATTGATATACATAATAACTTTTATGAATCTCAAGGGAATTATGCTGAGTGGAGAAGAAAGCCAATCTCAAAAGGTTACATACTGTATGATTCCATTTATGTAACATTCTTTAAATGATAAAATTATAGGAAGGGATAGCAGGTGAGTGATGTCCTGGGGGCAGAAATGGAGGGGGGTGGGTGTGACACCACAAAGACGTGGCATAAGTGGGCTCTTTGTGGCGGTGGAGGAATTGCGCAAGATATTACCGTTGAGGAAAACAATGTAGTTCAGGGGACCTCCGCGTATATTTTTTTTTGCATCTTCTTGAGAGTCTAGACATGGAGCCTGCTTCATATTCTGTGTCTCCCTCTCTCTCTACTTCACCCCTGATTGCACTCTGTCCCTCTCTATCTCTCAAAAACGATGTTAAAAAAAAAGTTAGAAAACCACCAGACAGTAGAATATGTATTGTCATTAATATATTATTGATGATATTTATCCCTAGATAGTGGCATTACAGGTAATTTTGTGGGGTTTTTTTCTTTCCTGTATTTTCCATTTCCCCCCACAATAAATCGGAATAAATAAGTTTTGGTGTCAGTCTTCTTTGGTTGCAAGTCACAGAAAGTTAAACAAATCAAAAACAAGTCCTAGGAAGGATGTTGGGGACTGAGGCAAAACAAAGAGTGAGACTTCCCAACCCCGTATCTTTCCTCTCTCTCTCCCTCTCTTTTTCTCTTTCTTCCTAAAAGAAGCCTGGTTTTTGTCAGGGTAGGAACATGTCTATTTAAAACCCCACTGCCCATATTTCCTTAAAACGTGGAGTGACTGTGTGACATTATTAGAGCAGACAAGATATTAATGAAATTCCACTGGCTTGGAATCCTGGGAAAGGTTTTGTTTTGTTTTGTTTTTTAAGTGGCTGACTGCATTGGCAATGCCCTTTTGACCCTCCTCCCTCCTGTTCTTCCTGTATGGAATATCAACATGATGGCTGGTGCTGCAGCAGCCATCATGATGCTGCGTGACCTCGAGGTTGGAAGCCCCACGCTGAGGATGGTTAGAGCAGAAAAACAAGAGTAGTCTGTGACTTTCGTGACTCACAAACCAGACCAGCTACCTAATATTTAAGCCACTCTTTTCCGACTGCCTGCAAACTCATCCCTGAGCGATTCAGGGCTCACCCAGACCTTGTTGGAGAACCAGGCTTGAAAACAGGCAAGAACAAAGGCAGCTGGGGAGTTAAGAAGCAAGAACCACACCCACAAAGTCATGGATGACCTCCCCACCCACATGTGGCAATCCTCCTTCTCGAGGGAGCAGCTGCTGGGTTGGTAAACAGTCACCTGCGCCTGAAAGCAAACCAGACCCTTTCCTGGAAGTCAAGCTTTAGGTCGGGAAAAGGAGAAAACCTGAGAAGTCTATCCGTTTGCCTTGGAAAAGTCCCTCTTTGGAGATCCTGCTTGTTTATTCTTATAATGTTTCGGAGGAGAAACTTACCTTCTCAGTGTCTCGAGTAAAACGTAAGTCATGAATACCTGTGCCCGCATTTCCCCACCACAATGAGCGGGAAGTCGAGGGCAGCTGTCACACCCACACTGCCCCCCAGGTAAGCCTTCCCAGTTCAGAAGTCCGGGAAGGGAGGAGACCTGCCTCAGGCGGAGAGCTGGACGTACCAAGGAAGAAGAGGATTATTAGCAAAGCCCTTTGGAGCCCCGGAATTTCCTTCTCATTGTAATTGTCAAAAATGTCAGTGTCCCCTAACCCCCCGAGGGGCGGGGCCCTAATTTTGGCTGTCCTAAGACGAAAGTCCCCACAAGCGGGGCACGGGGAAGAACTCCACTCACTGAGTAGCCCCTTTGTTCTTTGGCCTGGGATTCACTTTCCAGAAGAAGAAGCATCCCTTTGGGTCTAGCTTGGGTCCTGTGATGCCCTGTGTGCTGGGGGGACGGGCGGATTCCCTCCTGATTATAAACCCCACCCACCATCACTGAACTGTATCCAGTGGGAAAGAGACGGGCGACTCCTCAAGTAAAATCAGAGGAAATGGGTAACTAGGAAATACATATTTTTTTAACTTTTAAATAGAGAAAATCTAAATTCAATGTTTAAAAGACAAAAATCCAGGGGCACCTGGGTGGCTCCGTCGGTTAAGCATTCGGCTTCGGCTCAGGTCATGATCTCACAGTCCGTGGGTTCAAGCCCTGTGTCGGGCTCTGTGCTGACAGCTCACAGCCTGGAGCCTGCTTTGGATTCTGCGTCTC
This sequence comes from Mungos mungo, assembly GCA_004023785.1. NCBI lineage: Eukaryota > Metazoa > Chordata > Mammalia > Carnivora > Herpestidae > Mungos > Mungos mungo. The sequence goes on from PISW01001190.1 coordinate 262,984, forward strand.
CCTCTCTCTCTGCCCCTCCCCTGCTCATGCATGCTCACTCTCTCTCTCTCTCTCTCAGAAATAAATAAACATTTTAAAAAAATTAAAGACAAAAATCCATGTAAAACTTTAAGTGAAAACTCTTGAAAAGAGAAAACTCAAGCGCCAGGAAACTAAGGTGATACTCAGATGCGCATCTGTGCTTTCCGAGTTCAGGTTTCTCTGACCAGATCAGTCCTGTGCTGAAATCAACCTGAGCAATACTGTGATTCTCTCCAGCCACACGAAGATGAGTGGAGCGTCCCTGGTGCTATGAGCTCCGAGTCCAGAGAGGGAGCAAGAGATGTATGTGACAAACCATAAAATGATTGGCAAGACCTGTTAAAGGTACCCAGCAAAAGCACCACAGGAAAACAGGGAATGGAGTTGTTCATGTTGGCCCCAAAAATCAGAGAAGACTTCCTGGAGGCAGTGACGCTTGAGTTGATGGAGATGAAGATAGAGTTTTCAGTGTCATGCTGGACTTTTCAGTGGAAAATGGAGCATCTCTGAAGTTCCTGAGCAGAGGGATAATATGGTCTTATCTCAGCAGCGCTGGAGAGATTAGACTACCCCAGTGGGAGAGGTCAGGAGACCAGTAAGAATGTGGTTGCAATAATTCAGATGAGCAGTGATAAGGGGCTGTTTTAGAGTCCAGGGCAGCTGAGGTCATGATGGGAAACCACATTCCAGGGAGCAAGACTGGGCAAGGCTCAATGCATAATTGGACGTCGGGAGGATTGGGGGGTCAAATGGAAGCTCACGCAGGATTTCTGTCTTGGACAGCCTGGTGAGTCTCCATGCTATTAACCAATCTGGGGAACTTGGGAACAGTGTGAAGGGGAAGATGATGAGGTCGACTGGGATCAGGTGGGGTTGGGGATGCGTTAGAGACACCCTGACAGAAACATTCCGTAGGCAGCTGGAAACCTGAGTCAGAAACTCAGGAAGGAAACATTGGTGCTCATGACCTTCGAGCCCCGAAGTAGGGACCGCCTTCGGCACGCTTATTCTTAGGCTCCTCGGTGGGCATGTGTGTTACTTTTTTTTTTTAATTTTTATTTATTTTTTTGATACAGAGAGAGCATGAGAGAGCATGAGAGGGGGAGGGGCAGAGAGAGAAGGAAACACAGAGTCGGAAGCAGGCTCCAGGCTCTGAGCTTATCAGCAGAGCCTGACACGGGGCTCAAACCCATGAATGTGAGATCTGACCTGAGCCGAAGTTGGAGGCTTAACTGGCTGAGCCACCCAGGCGCCCCCATGTGTTACTTTAACAGTCACAGAAAGGAACTCACTGTGGTTTGAGAAGATCTGGGAAATCAGAAGGACCACGGACATGACAGAACCTGGACACGAGACTGTGGAACGGGCGTTGGCTCCACTTGGGGTGGATGGACACAGTCACTGAGCACGTCCTCTCTGTCAGGCTTGGGGGGGTGGCGCTGTGAGCCGGCAGGACAGTGACCTGACAGATGTCACCCCCACCCTTGGAGAGCCCCGAGACGTGGGAAGGAGCCAGCAGAAGGGAGATGAACATCTGTCCCTCTTTGGGAAAAAAAGAAAAGCAGATGCCAGAAGCTGCAGGGCTCAATGTCTGGCTGGACACCGACCCTGGAGCCTCGTAAACACAGGAGAACAAAGCAGGAATGGCTGGGCCTTCAGGGACCACCTGGATCCAGAGACTGTTCGTCCCAGAGGAAGCTGTCCCTTCCCGAGAGGGGCAGCTACGGGACGACGTGTCTGGGGCGCAGCCAGACATGCAGCGGGGGTCCGCAGGTGGCTGCCAGGGCAGGTCCCCCAGACACGGGCTGAGGACAGTCAAGTGAGGCAGAGTCAGAAGAGGCTGAAGCACAGCTTTGATTAATGGGCTGCTGTCAGGCGGGAGAAAGGCCCAGAGACCTCACGGTTCTCCTCGGGGCTCTGTCCTGTGTATCAGTTTGTTTTTTTTTTAAAAAACAAGGGAAATTGAACTAGATGTCAGCTCAGGACAAAGGAGAACTTAAACAGTCCAATAGAAAGGACTGGTAGGCCCCTGGCGACGGCGAATCCCCTCAGCGGGTGTGGATGCAGCCCCCGAAGACCTCCTTCCTTGACCGTGAAGACCAGAACGCAGCCTCGGATGAAGCTCGCAGTGTCCGTGCCCAAGCGGAGCATCCTTCCCGCCCACGAACAGCCTGTGGACTCCAGCCCGGCACCCCTGGACCCTGCCCTCTTGGCAAACTCACCGTGTCTACAAGGGAGCTCCTTCTCCGAAGGCAGCAGGGTCTTGTGGGAGGCACGGGATCTTGGCACCAGTCAACCCGGCTCCGGTCCACAGCCACAACTGTCCAAATGGGCGCATCTGAGACAAGCTACCCCACCCCTCCCTCAGCCTCGGGCTCTGCCCCTGCGAAAGGCAGGCGCCGCCTACTCACCGCGTCCAGGGTTGGTTGAGGACCTACTGTGAACTTCAAGTGCCTCGATTCACCCGCTGTTCGTGCCAAGTGTTCTACGAGAGGTGGGGTGTCAGCAGTGGGGTCACAAACATCACACCACTCAAATGGGGGAAATAAGCTGAAGGATGCGTAATTACAACGTGAGGGAGAGAGCTGGGGAAAGGGGTCAGAACACACTTCTCTGAGTCTGAAGAAAAGCACCCGTGTGGAGCCTTCGAGGCCTGGCATACAGTAGGTATCTAATAAGTGACGGCCTCTTTCCCTGCACCAGCTATGCCCTAAATGGTGGATGAATCTCCTCCAAGTGCCATCACAGAGTCCCACGGCCTGGGCGGCTTAAACCACAGAAACCTATTTTCTCTCCATTCTGGAGGCCGGCAGTCCAAGGTCAAGTCCAGCACAGGCTGTCTCTGATGAGACCTCTCTTCCTGATGCAGACAGCCACCTCCTCGCCGTGACTTTATGCCACAGTGAGCTCTCTAATGAGGACACTAATCCTGTGAGCTCAGGGCCCCACCCTTGGGACCTCAGTCAAGTTAAATTACTTCCTTGGAGGCTCCATCTCCAAAAACAACCACACTTGAGGGTCCAGGTTCAGCAGATGAATTTCAGAAGGACACAAAGATTCATTCCAGACCCAATGGGCAGGTGCAACTCACAATTCCCATATCGATTTCCAGGACACATGGGCAACCTGGCACCTTGGTGGTCCCCTTCACCAGAGTCCCTCCCTGGTCCGTCCAGTCAGTGACCTCAGTGGCATGGCCTCCCCCTACGTTTCTCTAAGAGCAGCTAGGTCCTCATGCCCCTGCACCCCCACCAGCCCCCACATTCACATTAACTCCTAGGACCTCAACTGCCCACTCCAGACCTGGGCACACCTTTTGAAGTGCGAACTATTCAAGACCCCTGTGAGGTGAGTCCTGTGTCTCATCCCCTTTCAGGGGGCCCAGGCACCCACTGGAGACAGGTTTCCCCTGCCAGGTCCCACGGGAAGGCCGTGTCAGGACTGGAACCCAGGCCCTCAGGCTCCGATGCACCCAGGGAAGAGGGCTCTGCCCAGCCCATCTGTCCAGCTGAGGGGCGGGTCAGCGAAATGCCTGCCTTCCGAAAACCTCAGGTCGGCGCGAAGTGTTAAGGAAGAAAATTCTAATCATTTAGCCAGCAATTCACAACATTATGTTTTATGTTCCATGTGCCTCTCTCACGGAGTAGAATTCAAAATGTATGAGCCTTTTTTAAAAAAATAAAACTGGATGCTTCAGGAGGATTTTGGCAGGATGGGCCCTGGACGATGCTTTCTTGTCCTCCGGGTCCCAGGGTGGATGAACTCCCATGGCAGCATCCGGCTTGCACCCTCCCCACCCCTGCCTCCAAACTCATCCAAACTGCCCTCACCTGCAGCCCCCACCGCTCCCCCACCTGGGCCGCCTGAATCCTTCCCCAGCACGCCACGTTCTTCCCTCTGAGCCCCTCCATCACCCGTGCGTTCTGCACACCCCACACTGGCCTCCTGCTTTGTTTTTTTCTGTTCAAATGTGGTGTCCAGCCTTTTCAATAAAACGAGCGGTTCTCTGCAGACAAGAGCCTGGCTGTCACTTCTCCACATACCCGAGGACCACAGCGTCCCCCCGGTGCACACTCTGGGAACATGCACTCCTTATTTCAAGGACAGGTATTTATTTCCTCACCGTTTTGGAGCCATTTCTACAGAAAAGCGTAGGCCCCCTCCAAGTAACAGGATGTCCCATAAATCCCACCTCTGATCGCCTAGGACCGGCTTGTACCGGCGATCTTTGGAAACTGGAAGGAAATCTGTCCTGTGGGCCGACATGCATGTGGTTTCCGTCTCAGTCCCTAGGTGCACTTCTTGCCCGCCCCCTCTGCTGGGCTACTTATCTGTCCCTTAGATCTCACCTCCCAGATGAGGTCACAGCCCTTCTCACATCCGCTCTGAGCACCAGGAGGCGCCTACTCATAGTTTGCGTGGATTTGGGTGAGGCTGCATCACTGTTCATTTTCTTTGCAACAGACTCTGGCCCCAGCACCTAACAGGCAGCATGGCACACATTAGGCAGGCAATAAAATGCTGGCTGAATATGGAACGCTCTCCTGTTCGGGCCGATATACACAAACCCTGCCCCCCCCCTCCAGGCTCAGGGAGGAGCGCTTGCCTCACACCCCCCACGTGGCCAGGAAACCAGAGCTCAGGGCTGGGACCCCGGAGGAGGAGCCAGGCCAATTCTGATCACAGTGGAACCGAAGATGGGAGCAGCTGTGGGTGGCCTTGTTCAATTCTGGTCCTGCACTGCCATCTCCAGGGCACCGGGCGCTCTCCAGGATGCTCAGAGGTGCGGCCACCTTGGCCGGCATACACAAAATCCTCCTCCTAATGGGGGACTTTCGGCCCAAGGAAGGTGGGGGCCCTTGAGAAACAGTCACTTATCATTATTGTCCCTTTGTTGGGGGAGGGGGGGCAGGTAGTTGCTTACAGCTTCCAGGGACAGAGGCCTGAAGCCCGGACCCCCGCTGCCCGTCCCCTCCACTATGAGCTGGAGAGAGCACAGGGCCAAGACAGGGAGGACCCTAGACCGGTGCTTACCCCAGGGTCACATGCCTGGCAAGCACCTGACCTTGTCAGATGCACCATCCAAGTGGTCAGGGGCGGTGCCTGGGACTCTGCATTTCTGGCAAGACCCAGACACCACAGTAGATTCTTGGTATTCAAAATGTGGTCCAGCAGGGCTCCTGGGTGGCTCGGTCGGTTGAGCGTCCAACTTCAGCTCAGGTCATAATCTCACAATTCGTGGGTTCGAGCCCCACATCGGACTCTGTGCTGACAGCTAGCTCAGAGCCTGGAGTCTGCTTCAGATCCTGTGTCTCCCTATTTCCCTCTCTCTCTCTCTCTCTCTCTCTCTCTCTCTCTCTCTCTCTGGCCCCTGCTCATGCTGTCTCTCTCTCTCTCTCAAAAATAAACATTAAAAATTTTTTAAATAGACGAGGCCATGGGACCCACTCTCGGATGTCATTGAAATGTCAAATTCCTAGGGGCGCCTGGGTGGCTCACTCAGTGGGGTATCCAACTCTTGATTTCAGCTCAGGTCATGATCAGGGTTTGTGGGATAGAGCCCCACATCGGGTTCAGTGCTGACAGCTTGGAGCCCACTTGGGATTCTCTCTCTCCCTCTCTCTCTCTCTCTCTGCCCCTCCTCTGCTTGTGTGTGCATGCTCTGTCTGTCTCTCTCTGTCAAAATAAATACACATCAAAAAAAAAAAAGAAGTCAAATTCCTAAAGAACTTTCTAAATGTTTCTTCCCAGTGTCTGTCCTTTTGTGTCACAGACCAGGAAACACTAGGCAGATTAGGTGGGGTCTACAACCTCGCTTCGAGCATCATTGCTTTAGAGCTCTTTTCTAGCATTATTAGATGTGGGAATTCCATACCTCTAGGACCTTCTCTGGGCCCAGTTACCAAATTCTGTTTATTACTGCAAAGTCATCAGCAGTGATGATGGGAAGCACAACCAAGCGCCCGCATGGCTGTGTGTGCATGTGCCTATAAAATAGATTTTTTTATGTCTAAAATCAGGAAAAAAAAGAAGAGGAAAGGATGATATCCCAGGGACAGACATAGATATTGATATTGAAAGAGTTCATGGATTTTTCTCCAAATGTGGGGGGTTGGAAAGGAGCACGGGGAAGTTTAGCCCAAATTAAGGTTTCAAAATTCGGAACAAACTACAATTTGGTGGGAAGGAAAAACTAAGCTTTTAAGAATAGGTCCTTCAGGGGCACCTGGGTGACACACTTGGTTAAGTGTCTGCCTTTGGCTTTGGCTCAGGTCATGATCTTGCAGTTTGTGGGTTCGAGCCCTGCATCAGACTCTGTGCTGACAGTGCAGAGCCTCTGCTGTGGATTCTGTGTCTTCCTCTCTCTTGGCCCCTCCCCAACTCACACTCTGTCTCTCTCTCTCTCTCTCTCTCTCAAAAATAAATATTAAAAATTAAAACAAAATAAACGATACCATGTTACTGCTATTATGAAAATAATAAATAAACAAAAATAAAATAGTGAGTGTGAGGGTATTTCCCTCATGGAAAGTAACAGGAGCACCTGTCTGCCTCTGTTTCTTTTTTTTCTTTTTAAGTTTATTTATTCATTCTGAGATAGAGTGTGTGCACACAGGGGAGGGGCAGAGAGAGCGGGGGAGAGAGAGGATCCCCAGCAGATTCCATACCAGCAGCACAGAGCCCGACCTGCGCCTCAAACTCACAAACCAAGAGATCATGACCTGCGCCAAAGTCAAGAGTAGAACGCTTAACCAACTGAGCCACCTGGGTGCCCCAAGTCTGCCTTCATTTCTTAAACCTCTCCCTCACTCACGTGCTCCTACCGCCTGGTCTTCTTCTGTTCCCCAAACACAAGAAAGTGGTTCTGGCCTCTAGGGTTTTTGCATTAGCTGCCCTCTCTCTCCCTCTCCCAAACTTGCAGGGTTTCAGGTCAGGACACCCACCGGGGCTCAGCGATTCCCTCAGGCTTACCCCATCTAGCTCAGATCCCAGGTCCGGAGTCCCCTTATGCCTTTTTTTACAGCACTTCTACCATGTGACATTTTTCTTTTTGTGTTTCTCCCCTCTGCCAGATTATAACGTTCGTAAGAGGAGAGATTTTACCTGTTTTGAGCATCTGCGCACCCCTGGTCTTGTAGGATGCCTAGCAGAAAATAAGCCTGTCTACGAAATGAACGAGTCCACGAGAAGCCATGCGAAGATGAAAGGGAAAAGCATTTCTAACAGGGAGAACAGCAAGGAGCAGTGGAAATGTTGTGTTCTAGGTAAGAAAGGCGGCTGCTTGGGGCTGGAGGCATTCGGGATGGGGTGGGCAGGAATGACAGAAGCTGGGACCTTTTTGAACATAGAAAGGATCTTGTCAGGCAGAACTTGATGTGATACTGACTGGGGAGGATGTGGTGATGTATACACCACATACCATTCGCCATTTTCACCGTTCTGAAGTGCAGGGTTGGGGCAGTGAGCACATGCGCATTGCCATGCAGCCGCTGATGCCTTGTCTTCAGAAATTTTTCATCTTCCCAAACGGAGACTCTGTCCCCATCAAAGAATTCCCATGCCCTGGGCACCTCTATCCTTTCTGTCCTTATGAATTTGCCTGTTCTAAATTCCTCCTCTAAGTGGAATCACACAGTAGTCGTCCTTCCCTGTCTGGCTTCTGTCACTCAGCCTCCAGGCTCGCCTCCCCCCGCCCCCCCCCCCAACCCCCGGGAGCTTGGGTCAGAATTGTCTTCCTTGTTTACTGTGATAAATTACACCTAACACACAATTTCTTCTTTGCCTTTTGAGTCTGAGCAGTATCCCACTGCGTGTCAACCCATTTTGTGCACCCATTCATCGGCACGGGGGTAGGGGGGGCGGGGTTGCAGTGTTTACAGGTTCTCTTGGGCCGCCAGGTGGGGACTGGCCCCAGGCCACGCGGGCCAGGGCGGCAGGGGGCAGATCGCGAGCCCATCTGTCCGACCTGCTACAGGTCCCCTACTTCCCTAGACGAGGCCCGGCCTCAGGACACCAGCGCTGCCTGCAGCGGAACACGGCCCGGGAAGGGACGGACTGGGCCTAGCAAAGCTGCCACCGCGGAACCCTGCCTGTCCCAGCCGCCGCCCTCCGGCTCCTGCCAGGTCCCCGCCCACCGCAGCTGCGCGCTACGCCCTCCAGGGCGCTTGCGCAGGAAGAGCGGCGTGTAAGACGCGGGGCGCATGCGCGGGCGGCTCCGCTCCCCGGGAGTCGATCCACGATCCGGGATTTGGGCCCCGCCGAGAACTCTGTTTATAAACACACCGCTTGGCCACCCGCGAGGGGCAACCCTAAAGGTAGTGGGGTCAAAGGTCAGAGGTCAGCAGGGGCGCCAGGGGTAGGCCTCTCCCTTGGCTTTCGCTGGCTGCTGGAGGCGCGGTGTGGCTGGCCCGGTCGCCCGACCCCCGTCCGGGGCTGCCGGGTGCGCCACGTGGTGCGCACGTGGTCCGGTCCCGGCGCGGAGGCTCCCTTCCTCCCCCTCAAGGCGCCGGCGGCCCGCAGCGCCCCCTGGCGGGGGCCCCACGCGCCGCACCGCTCGTCGCGCCTGCGCACCAAGCGTCACGACGCGCCTTCCGGTCTGCCAGAGACCGGGCGTGGGTCGGTTGCGTCCTTGCGACAACCGCGCGTCTGTCCGCCAGGGGTCTCGGAGAGGGGAGCTGTGGGCGACTCGCCCAAGGTCACCTGCGCTGCGCCAGGGAGGCGCGGAGGAGGCCCCGGGACCCCGCGCCCGGTGGGAGCGGGGCCTGCGGTGCCCATGTGTCCTGGCTCCTGGCGCTGGTGGGCTGGTGGGCCCCCTCCCCCCTCTCCCCGGGCGCTCTAAGGGTGCCCGGTCGCGGTTAATGCAAAGAGTGATGAGCCTGGCTTCTCCTGTTCCCTGCTGGGCGCACGCGGAGCACCCAGGACATTTAGAGCTGTTGCTTCCCCACCTGCCTTTGATTTTATACCCTGTTGACTCAAAAAGGGTTTGAGGAGGCTTGCAGAGATTAGAAAGCAAACTTCCCCTGAATTACCTTTTTTTTCTTTTTTGCCATTTTATCATAAAGGCTCACCGTTGCATTGCCGCGGCTGGCTTCTCTGTTAAAATTAGTATTCCTCAGGAGTTTGCCCACTTGAGCAACATCTATCAGATGCCTACTGTGTGCTGGACACTGCTCCACGCTCTAAGGTGCCTGGGTCACGTTTAGGGAAGAGGCAGTTCTAAACCTGGTTAAATTATTCGGAAAAGCAGGAAGTACTTACCCTGAAGGTCAGGCTGATGGTACTGTAACAAGTGGTCGGGGCCGGTGCATGTACACAAACAGGAGTTGATTACAGATTTCGCTGAAAGTTAGCATGGGCCAAAACAAACACTGCTCTTTCTTGTAAATCTCTTAGAGCCCGCTGATGCTCAGAGAATGCTTTGGTTTCTTTTTGCTGAATTATTGCAGAGAGAGAGGGAGACACAGAACCTGAAGCAGGCTCCAGGCTCTGAGCTGTCAGCACAGAGCCAGATGAGAGGCTTGAACTCACGGACCGTGAGTGAGATCATGACCTGAGCCAGAGTCTGACACTCAACCGAATGAGCCACCCAGGCGCCCCCCTGACTAATTCCTAAACCCATAGCCAGTCTCTAGTTGAAATTCGCCCGTGATCTGTCAAACTGAGTTACTTCCCAATAAACTTCTTGTTAAATGTAATTAATATGTGATACGAAAGTTGGTTGATATTACGTTAATGAGTAAGACAGAAATGAAGCCAAAAAGAATTTCATCAGTGATGTGAACAATTTCTTGGCCAAATTAGATCACAGTTTTCCAATAGTCAACAAATGCAGTTTTTCCTCAATGTTTTGTGCTGTTTACCGTATAAAGGATACAGACTTGACACGTTTTTGTCAAAATGTTGACAACATTTTAAATTCAACTACATTATTAACTTTCTCCATTATTTTAAGTTTAGACTGGGGGGCGGGGAGTTTTCCACGAAGGGTCAGATGGGAAATATTTTAGGTTTTTTTCTTTCGTTTTGTTTTTTAACACCATTTGAAAACAAAAAAGCCATTCTTAGCTCCACCAAAGGCCATGTTCAACCTTCAGTCTCTGAACTGTAGCATTTTCAGATTTCCACAATATAAATATTTCTCTGATGCCTGATGGCAAGCGGCAAATGTGGAGTGCCTGACCCAACATGGAGTGTGTGACTGCAGGCTTGGGGACGGGATTTCCAGCATATGGATCCAATTGATGGAAATAACCTAAGGCACATAGGTCACGGTAGGATAATTGGGAAGTAATGTGTTTTGAGACCTTGTTACGAATAGTACCGACTTCACCGTAAACTTCTATAATTTAATTTTTGATAATGTCTGTTTAACCACAAGCCCACAGAATTCCTGAAAATTTAACATTTGGTTCTCATGCGCCAGCTCCAGCTCGCCCTGGCCTCCCTCCAAGTGGAGATGGGGGTGGGCAAGCTAGGCTTCTGGGTTGGTCAGGGATGTTCAGTGCCTTCACCCAGGTTCCACTTAGGCGCACCCCAAGGTGACCCCCAGTGAGTCAATGCCCTGTATCATCCTCTCCCTGTGAGTCTGAGCCAGACCCATCATGGGCTTCTAACCAATAGAATTTGCTGGATGGTGTAGGCTGTCATTCCCTTGAGTGCATCCCATCGTATGTGAAGGATGATGGATGGCACCCCAATCACACCCTTGATCCCATGACATCTGGAGATGGACTCTCCTGCTGGCCTTGCAGGAGCAACAGCCGTGTGAAGAGCCCCTGGAGAGGGCCAGGTGGTAGGAGACTGTAGGCAGCCTCTAGGACCCGAGGATGGCCTCCAGCCAACAGCCAGGAGGAAGCAGGGGCTCTTGGTCCTGTGGTCACAAGAACATGCATCTGCCAGCAACCTGAATGAGCTGGAAAGAGTGGATCTTCCAGATGAGAGTACAGTCTAGCCCCCACCCGGATTGCAGCTGCAGGGACCCTGTGCTGGACCAGCCGAGCCGAGCTGTGACTCCCACTCGGTAGAAGCAGAAGTAACAAGTGTAAGTTACTAACTGCATGCCGGGTTGTTACTTTGCAATAGAAAGTGAATACATCGTTATCTACTACATGTATGTACCTTTCTGTGTGTGTGAGAGAGTGCCTGTTACGTTTCTCAATCTTAAAAGCTTAGGGGGGAAATATAAACATGATACAATAAAAATAGAGGCAAGAGCTGTAGCCCAGTGTTGGCCCAGAATGCTCTGAGGAAACTCGAGGTGGGTTTCGGTTTGGGGCAGGTTCGCCCTCCTTCCCCTAATGACTCACTGCCCAGTCCCGAGTCCATGGCCTGTGCAGTGGATCTGGGGTCAGGAGCTAGACTCCTCTGTCTCATTTTCTTTAAAAAGGTTTTTTAATGTTTTTATTTTTGGGAGAGAGAGGGGCAGAGCATGAGCAGAGGAAGGGCGGTGGGGTGACGGGGAGACCCAGAATGTGAAGCAGGTTTCGGGCTCTAAGCTGTCAGCACAGAGCCTGGCGTGGGGTTCAAACTCCCAAACTGCAAGATCATGACCTGAGCCGAAGTCAGACGCTTAACTGACTGAGCCACCCAGGCGCCCCTCCTGTGCCTCGTTTCCACTTCTGTGTGACTCATCAGGCCTCCATGTCCTTACCCTTCAAGTGGAGGTGACCGTAGTGTCTGCCTCATGGCACACCAGGACAGGACTCGGTGAGGCTGCCGTTTTCAGTGGGCATGTTCAGTGGCCATCGTCCCTTGCTGCCCTCACCTGTTACGGAGCCGTCAGGGCGTGGGAGGGGACCAACCCCAGTCAAGCACAGATGCGTCTTCACGTGTGTGGTGAGTCAGGAACTTAAGTCAGTCACTGTCTGCCATTCCCCAAGCCATCCGGGAGAGGTCAGGTGTCTGGTAGGAGTTTCCAGAAAAGGGTTCTTACCTTCTAAGATGCAGCCTTGAGAAGGCGTTGCCTTTTCCTCTCGAGAAGCCACAGGAGAGGGTGAGCTGTGGTGGCCGTGGGGCTTCCAGACGCCCACAGGAGGGGGGCAGATACCATATTCGTCGAAGGGGGCTGGAGCCGTGGGGTCGAGCCACCCTGAAATTCCCCCTGCATCCAGATCCCAGGCGTGTGGACGGACACATGTGGTGTTGTTTAGACCGTCCTGAGTTGAGCTTTCTGGTGGTTGACTGCTGAATTTGCGTCCTGATCAGGTCGGCATGTAAAGCTGTTACACGGGGAGGAGGGAGCAGGGACGTCAGGGATAATGGACAGGGGATATTGGATTCTGTGTCGGCAGCTCCCCCTGCAATTGGGCACGGTGGGCGTGGCAGGTTGGCTACCATTTTATCAGCGCCAAAGCTCTGTGAGGCGTTCTGGGTGCTGGCTACCATCTGCCGGCACCTTGACCTTGGACTCTCAGCCTTCAGAACTGTGGGGAACCAACGCCTGTTGTCTGTAAGTCGTCCAGGCTGAGGTATGCTTGTTACAGCAGCCGCGCTGACAAACACACTCCTCACATCGACCAGAAGGCTCCTTTGCCTCTGAGGTCTTGCCGTGGGGCACCTTTACACTAAGGAAAGATCGCCGTTGGGTGTGCTGGTGTCGGCGCTCTGTGTGGGGCCCCCACATACTCAGAGCTGGTGCTAATGCCCCTTTCAACCTCAGGGACAAATGCCCAAAGGACTCACTGAGCCAGTGGAGCCAGCATGGGATCCATACATGGCTGTTGATTCACTTCCTGCTTTAATTCTGCTGTGTCTTGTCCCCTTCTCCCACTCCCCCCAGGTACGCCCTAGAGCCCCCTGCAGTCAGAGGAGGTGGTCCCTGATCCCAGCCCGCAGGCTTCCCGCGGCCACAGAAGCCTGGATGCCCGGCCACCTTGGTGCCTCCACAGAGAAGCCCTCCTACATCCCTTCCCCACAAGCCTATGCATCACCATTGCCAGCACTGCCCCTGATGCCTTTGCCTTTCTCTCGCCTGCGGGACCTCACAAAGGAGAACGGGGTCTGGGGGCCCCCGCCCAGCCTGAGCCCCTGGGCTCCTGCTTTGCCTGCCAGACTTGAGCCCCCCTCCCTGGAGGAGAAAGCTCCTGCTAACCACCTGGTCACCCAGCCCAGGTGCAGGGACGGATCTTCCCAGACGGGTGTGGAGCGCGAGGCCGGCCTGGCAGTGATGCGGATGAGTAGCCCAAGGACCGGACTCCCAGCCACAGCCGGGCTCCCCTTTATCGGCTGTTTTTTCTGCCAAACAAAGGCCCTGGCTGCCTGGGAGCTCCCGCTGCTGCCCTATTGAAATCTCGAGGTGGTTCCCTATTAATCACTCCCTCCAGTGCCTCATGGCCCAAAAGAGTCGGACAAAACCTCTTTTCTAAGCAGGAAGAGCTTTCCAGAGGCCTGAGCAGAAAGATTCCCAAGCCCCTCTCAGGATAACACTGGCAGGATGCAGGGCCTCCTGGACTCACACACAGGCACGAATAGATGCTTGGGGGGAGGGGGGATGGGAATGGCACCAGTTCCTCCGTGTGCTCCACGTACGATGCAGGGGCGGTGGGTAAGGGGTTTCGACCGCATGTGGCCCCTTCCTTGTTTATTTTAAAAACCAGGAAGACCCAATTAAATTATTTTTTAAAAGCAGACACATGTGAGAAAGATGAGAGAGAAAAAAGATTCCATGCCGCTCCATCCTCCAACATAACCTTGACTCTTAACCCCTATGTCTCTCCTTTCTTCTGATGTTGCCACGGTGGAGTAGCCAGTAACTGATACTGCATTTATGTGTCATTCTGTAAACATGAGGTGTGGCTGGTCTTTTTCAGCAGGGACACGAAGCCATCCTCAGGGCCTGGCCTGATCTCTGCGGGCCTGCCTTTCAGACTCTCCCGTGGCAGAAGAACGGCCTCTTCATCCCGATGCCGTGGCCCAGGACGAGGGGCAACAGTCCTAGATCTCGGTGCCTCTGCTCAGGAGCATATTCCCTTCCATAAAAAGTTAATTAAAAAAGAAAAAAGAAAGGAATAAAAGCTGGCTTCAAGAACACCTGAGCACCGTCCCATTCCCATGAGGGCAGGAGCGCATCAAAACAATTGCATCCTATTAGCCCGGAAAATCAGATGGATAAAGATACGGTTCATCATAATGTTCTTGTCCTTGGCCTGAGAGCAGAGGGAGGGCGTTTCGAGCTAGAACATCCGGTGTGCTTTGGGCACAGCGGTGATCTGTGAATCTAGGACAGGGATGGCTTCGGGCTCCCGGGGGCCAGTCGGGTAAGCGTCCGGCTTCCGCTCAGGTCATGATCTCATGGTCCGTGGGTTCGAGCCCCGCGTCAGGCTCCGTGCTGACAGCTCGGACCCTGGAGTCTGCTTCGGATTCTGTGTCTCCCCTCTCTGTGCCCCTCCCCTGCTCACTCTCTGTCTCTGTCTCTGTCTGTCTCTCCTTCAAAAATAAATAAACATTAAAAAACAATTTTGTTAAACAGGGACGGCACAGATGACAGGAAAGCTGGAGACACTAGCACCATCACAGTGGGGGGTCAACGTGGTACCTCACGTTGGGTACCTCAACCCAAGAGGGCAGATGCTCTCCTTGCCAAAATCATCAACCCGAGAATCAGATTACACAGCTTGATTTGTGACCAGCAAGGCCCACTCACTCCTTAAAGGTACACAGAATAGAAAGCCTGGAAACACTCACTGTCGTCCAGTAGCATGGGAAAGCCGGCCTGGGCGGTGAGAAAATACTTCTGCAGCCCTGCCATTGGGAGGCTTTTATTTTTTAAATTGAAAAGTTGACACTCTTAACAGGAGAGATGATTAGGATTATGGTTCTTCAGTGCTTCCTAAGGATCCATCACACCAGTTAAGGGAGGAAATTTAAGGTACAGCTTGGGGGAGGGGAGGGGCAGCTCACTAGTGCTCCAGGAAGGGCTCAGGCCCTCGATGGCTTATCATTTGAAAAATGCTGCTAATAATTGGAAAGCTTTGTGTTCTGCTTTATGGTTTGCAGCACAGGGTCCCCTCACATGTGCACACCCACAAATTAGAGACCTTACTCCCGCCGCATCCTCAACACAGCCTTTCTCTCCCCCAGACCGAGGAAGAGAGCAGAAGGCTGAGGCTGTACCCTAACTTCACAATCCAGCAGGTGGATACGGTGAGTAATGTTGGCACCTGGGTTCTCAACTCCCCGTTTCCCTCCCCTACCCCCACCCCCACTGCCTGTGAGAGTCCTTCCAAAGCACAAATGGATGGCGTTTTGCAGAGAGTGATCAGCGCATGTGCCAAGCAGTTATTCAAGCTGATGTCGACTGAGGACTTTTAAGAATGGGGAAATACCGTACAGAGTGACGTGACATGAAAAAGGTAAGATACGAGATGGTGTGTGCATGTGTGTGTGTGTGAGCCCGTGTGTGTGCACATGTTCTCAGGGAAGTGCCCCAGACTATTGAAAGCGGTCAGTGGTGAGATTAGGCACACGACTAGTTTTTTTTTTTTAATAAGTATTTCCTGATTTTCTACACTGAACATATATTGCATTTCTAATCAGGAAAAGTGTCATTTTAAAAATGAAATTTAGCAGACACTGGATTGGCCCTCGGATATTCTTCTCCCGTAGGCCACCTTTTCCTGTGATTGATTTCAGTGGCACTTGGAAGCCCCTTTGGCTCCGTTCTTGCCGGGCTAGCTTGTTGCTCGGGACCAGTTACCCTTACTGGTCGCCTGTGTCTCACGGGCACTCTCTAGTGATGCCACATTGCCGCACGACCCCCTGCCAGAAGACTTTCGGCCAGGGCAGCAAACAAAACCGTCTGACCATAATTATCACACCTTCCACCTCCTGAGACATGAGTACCACTGCCAGGTCCCCAAAACACTGCATTCCGTAAATGTCCCAGGAAGAATTAACGTGGTGAAGAGTAGAGGGTATGAAAATCTCTCCTTTTCCCTGTGCCCTGTTGTGCAGGTGCATTTCTGCTGCCTGCCTAGAAGCCGCCTCCCACCCCTCTCCTTTTCCTGCAAAGAGAACCCAGGTTTTGTCTAGATACACACTTTCCGCTGCAGAAGTGGGGCCCAGCTCCTAAGAGATGACCATGACTGAGCGAGTCGTGATCCCTTGCCAGGAGGGGGTTTAGACATGGATGGAGGGACATGGGCTGCAGTAGCAGAAGAGTGTCTTTGTTCCTAAAAAGAGACGCATGAAGCAAAAATGGTCTCTGGATCCTGGTTTGGGAAGACGGGGGCCCCTAAGGTCCCTTCAGCCATCTCGAAAGCCCAAGACTCAATGCATCAAGGACACAGGAGCCCCATGGGGGAGAGAAACGGAGTCTTTGATGAAATCACAGGGTCGATGAATCAACACATCCTAGGCCTGCCCTTCCTCCTGCGTTCTTACATGTGAGGTCATAAATCCCCTCCGTGTTGGAGCCACGTTGGGTTGGGTTTTCTGTGATTTGCAGTTAAAGCCTCCTAACTGAGCCAGTGTCCAAGTTAGACATGTTGGCATGATGTGAATCTGCCTGTCACCGACCGAGGGAGGCCCATGCATGCTGGGTTAGAGCACTCACAGTTTACCCTGAGCCTGGTGTGGTTCCTCCTGCCCCATCTTCCTCTGCAAAGCATCAGTTTCAGATGATCAATTATATGGTTGTTGTTCTGGGTCAGGCTATGTCCCTGTGATAGTCACATGTTGAAACCCTGCCCCTGGTCCCTCAAATGGGACCTTACCTGAAAATAGGGTCATTGCAGATGTAACTCGTTACAGTGAAACCATACCGGAGTAGAGTGGCCATGAATCCAGTGTAACTGGGGTTTTTATAAACAGGGGGTATTCCTGCTGACACCTCAATCTCAGACTTCTGGCCTCCAGACCAACAGACAATACGCTTCTGGGGATTAAGTCACTTGGTTTGCACTATTTTGTCACAGCAGCAGAAGCGCACTCATACAGGTGTCCTACCCGCTGGCTGTGTCTGAGGAGGAAGGAATTGCTTCTGGCTCTAGTGATCTGGGTGTCCCCGCATTTGCGAGCAGCCCTGCAGGAAAGGTGGGCAGGGGTGGTCTGTGGAGAGGGGGCATGACACATGTGACCAGGGCAAAGGTACAGACAAGTCTTAACTCCTCCTGACCCTATGAAATGGGGGCAGGGGACAGTCCGACCCAAGGCACCTAAAGCTTCTCTGAGAAGAGGAATTCTGCTATGGGGACAGCAGCAAAGGAGGTAGGGCGACCCATACTGTGTGGTCTTGATCTAAGTAGACACAAATATATGGAGGAGACACCAGAATGCTCAGAAACATATCTGTGTACATGTGAGCACTCACTGTGTGACAGAGTGGCCCTGCAGAACTGTTGGGGGTAAAGACATAGTTTTTATACCAGTGATACTAAGAAAACCATGTACATATATGTCTGTGAAAGAAATGGAAACCCTCTCTCACATCATATGCAAAATGTCAATTCCAGGTGGATCAAAGAACTAAATGTGAAAGGCAGAGCTACAAACTTTTAAAAGACACCATAGAAGAATATCTTCATGACTGGGGTAGAGAATAACTTCTTGAACGAGTCACTGAAAACACCAATCATAAATGAAAATGGGCAAATTGGACTAAATTAAAATCAAGAAGCTATTCATCAAAGTGTAGCAACAAGAATGAAAGCAAGAAGGCCAGTCTCAGAGTGGAAGGAGATAACCTGCGTAGGTATAACCAACCAAGACCCGTTTTCCAAATATTTAAAGAGCTTCAAACCAATGAGAAGAAAAAGAAAAAAAAAAAAAAAAAGCAGATGATCCAAGAGAGAAATGGGTAAAAAACTGGAACAGGCACTGCACAAAAGAGCCAGTAACTGTTCAAACTCATCAGAGGTTACATAAGTACCTATTAAAGCTACAAGGAGGTGGCTTCAGACTTTCTGGGCTGACAAAAATTTAAAAGTCTGACCAAGTTAAGTGATGGCAAAGGGAGCAAGGGGGCTGGAATACACTGGAAGCTGAGTGCATATTGGGACAAAGGCTTTGGAAAATGGTTTGACATTATCTAGGAGATTTGAAATTTGCATATCCTGTGACTCCATCTGTACTTCTAGATATATAGCTAAGAACAGTGGCTCCCATGTGTCCAAATCCCTGGGGGGCTCCTGGGCCCCACTCCCAGAATTTGAGTCTGAAGGATGGAACCCCAGAATCTGCATTTCTGACAAGTCCGCAGGTAATTCTGACACTGCTGATCTAGGGAGCCACACTTTGAGAAGCACCTGGAGAGATGTGTGCTCATGTGCTCCAGGATACGCAGACAGGAAGTGTTCTTAGACTAATTGCTGAAGACGTCCATGAACAGTTGAATGACTAAAGTACGGCGTATTCATACAGGGGGAACGCTAGAAAGCATTGGAAATGAATGGACCACTTGCAAAGTATGGAGGCCAGTATCATCCGAACAATTTGATTGTAAAATGCCAGACACAGAAGACCCACACAGGGGCGCCTGGGTGTCTCTGTCAGTTAAGCATCCGGCTCTTGATCTCGACTCAGGTCATGATCTCACAGTTCACGAGATTGAGCCCCGCATCAGGTTCTGTGCTGACAGCGCAGAGCCTACTTGGTATTCTCTCTCTCCCTCTCTTTTCCTGCATCCCCCTCCCACTCAAAATAAATAGAAAGACTCTATGCAGTATCATTCCAATCATAAAAAGCTTAAAAACAAGTAAATGCAACCGATTATTCAAGGTTATCCACAGATGTGATAAAACTCTAAGGGAAAGCGAATCAGTCGCCTTGAGCTCCGTGACCTCGGTTTAAACACATAAGCCACAGAATGTTGTGTGGCCACCCCTGGCCTCAAGGCAGGCCTGGGCACCTCATGTTTTAGCTGGGCTCTGCACCCTCCCCGCCAGGATCGGAGTTGTACTGACGGGAGGAAGTGCAGAACGGATACGGAGGGGGCCGCTAGGAGTTCTGCCCTTTTACCTCCAGGCTATAAGCATAAACCGCCCCACACCACTGCCTGGGATCGGACGCTGCTGGCAGCCTCGCCCCCAGAAGCCAGGACTCCTGACGCGGGGTCTCCCTCTGGACAAGTGGCCTGCCTTCCTCGCTTGAGCACGGCTTCACCTCTGGCATCCTAGAGAGGAGAATTTTCTCCATCTTGTAACATTTTAAATCTTCGAAGGCCAGTTGTGTTCTGTAGGCGAGGGACTTGGGCCCCTGCCCGCCCGTGGCTGGGTAGCTGCTTGTGGTCACGGTCACCAAAGCAAAACACAGAGGTTTTACAAGAACTGGCCTTGGCCTTGGCTTTCTGTGCTTAGACTCAAGCACCACTGTTTCCAAGTGGGCATCATGGGTTTCCGCTCTTAGTTTTGAGAGAGGGTCAGCGATCTGGGGTCCTGTACTCTTTTTTTTTTTTAATCTTTTATTTCTTTGGTGCTTTTCTCAGACATTATCATTTTATTATTCGAGGTTGATTCTCCATCTCCTTTAGGGCCTGTGTTTGCTGCTGTTGGCGTGGTAAGAAAATGCTTGCCAGGGAGGATTTCAACCCTGGAAGTGAATATGTCAGCTCATGTCAAACGCAGCAGCTCATTCTCTGTGGCGGTGATGGACGTGAAAAGGGGGGAGCAGCAGCATGTCTCATAGATTTCAGCTCCGATTAACATAAACCTTGTCACACTCTCTTAGCCGCTTGTGGGTTTTTTCCCCTTTTCAGCTTTAACAAGGTAAAGCATAGAGGGGAAATCAGATCAGTAGGTATTGGGCAGCCGAGGGATGCTGGGCCGTGCACGCCTCACACGCGTTTTGTAGCCTCCCCCACACCACATCATCTGCAAGGTACACGCGACTCAGAGGCTGCGTTCCGTCTGCTTCCAATTACCAGAGCGCCGAGTGTGTCTAACACAACCACACTTTTTCATAAATGGCCGGGAGTTAGGCCGGACGTTAACTTCTCAAATTCCATTTCCTTCTCTAGGCTACAAACATCTTCACAGACGTGGGAAGCTACGGTTGTTTCTTCTGCTTCAAAATGGGGACTAACAGTGATGTATGTGGCTGGCGGGGGGGTTGGGAGGAGACCAGCAGCTCCCTCCCTACCCAGCCCTACCCGGACATGGAATTTATGAAGTCCTGTGTCATTTGTTTCTGTCGCCTTCCCGCATTCAGACTTCCCTGGTGCACTCCTACACTTGGGGCTGTGTTTTTAAACTTGAGCCCCAGTTGTAATTTTTGGTTGAAACAGGTGAGATGAATGACCGTCGAGCGGATTTGACGATTCTCGAGCACCAGGAGTGAGAGTCAGCCCAACGATGAGTATCGTGCCTGAGGTCTTGCTTACCGGCTGGGCACTGCACCGAGCCCTTTACACACGTGACCATCAGTTAGTTGGGAGGTGTCCAGGAAGTGGGGAAACTGAGGCCCAGGGAGGGCCCAGGGTCATGCAATAGTTAGTGCTGGAGCCGCACCTGAAACCAAAAGGGATCTGGCTCCAGCATGTGTCCCTGCACCCACAGCACGCATGTGCCATTGGCTCCTCTAACCTCAGGGACAGAAGCATATTGTCATCTGTGTGGGTGACAAATCATTTTGTAGAAAGGACTAAGGGAGAGCCTTTTGCTCATGTATTTTATTTTATTTTATTTTATTTTTTAAGTTTTATTTAATTTTTTGAGGTGTGGGGAGGGGCAGAGAGAGAGGTAGACATAGAATCCGAAGCAGGCTCCAGGCTCTGAGCTGTGAGCACAGAACCCAGTGTGGGGCTCCAACTCACAAACTGTGAGATCATGACCTGAGGCGGAGTCAGATGCTTAACTGACTGAGCTACCTGGGGGCCCTATGCTTATGTGTTTTAGAAAATTCCCCTTCAATTAATAATGTTCAGCAATGTGCAAGGAGCAGGGGGCACAAAGGGCCTGCCTAGGCACCGGCAACACCCTGGTCTGGGCCCCTTGCGGCACCCCCTTCACCTCTTTAAACCTCAGTGTCACTTGTCTGCACCGTCAAGTGGCACTGGTGAGAATGCGGTCACGGGTCGTGTAGAGAATGGAAGAGCACACCGAGGTGCCCAGCACACCGCCTGGCACACAGCGATAGCTCACGTGGTGTTGGCTACAGGGAATCATGATGCAGGGAGTTGCCAGAGGATATTTGCTTAGTCGGTTAATGTTTTGCCAGCAGTTTCCATGAACGAGACACTTGAAGCCTGAGTCTCCAACCTCCCAGCTCTGAACCAGGACGACAGTGCTCTCTGAACATGTCGCAAGGATGGACGACAAGGGGAGGCTTCAGGGAGAAGACCGTGCCCTCGTAGATATGAGTGAGAAGCTGAGATCCCTTCCACAGGGGCCCCTACCCCAGCCTATCCAAGGGGGAGTCCCCCGGTTATGAATGGACGTGGTTTAGGCATCTGCTAGCAAACCCGATTTTAAAAAAATAATAATTGAACACTGTAGAAGCAACGTATCATGTTCTTTTTTTTAATGTTTATATATTTTTTAGAGAAAGACCGTTTTTTATTCATTTTTGAGAGACAGAGAGAGAGAGCGTGAGCAGGGGGTCAGGGAGAGAGGGAGACACAGAATTTGAAGCAGGCTCCAGGCTCTGAGCTGTCAGCACAGGGCCCGACCCGGGGCCCCAACTCACGAACCGTGAGATCATGACCTGAGCCAAAGTCAGACACTCAACCAACTGAGCCCCCCAGGTGTCCCCAAAGTATCATCATTTTAAGGTATAAAGCATGATCCTTAAAGTGCACATGGCAGGATATGTCCCAAAATCTACATTTGTACTTTGTCCTCTCTGCATTTATTTCTGGAACTAGCCAGGCCTTGTGTGCCCCTGTTTCAGGGCAGCCGGAACTGCAGAACTGAAATCACCCATTTCCAGTGAGAGGCTCTGAGAAGGAAGGAGAGAGAAGAGCCAGCCCGATACGCTTTATCCTCTAAAGTTTCCTCCTGCTACCCATCTCCCGTGTCTGGAATCATTCCCCATGTGGTCGGCCGTCTGCTTCTCTCACTGAGCACAAAGTTTGGGGTTCATTCGTATTGTACGTACTGGCGATCCGCCCCTGCCGAGTGTGCTTGATTGGGTGAAAACACCATTTTCTTTTAAGTGAGCCCACTAGATGATAGACATTCGGATCGTTTCCAGCTTGGGCTTTGTGACTAATTCTGCTCCAGACATTCATGGCGTTGTCCCTGACATGTGTTTTCACTTCTCTGGAGCAGATTCCTAGGGGTGGAAGTGTTGCACTGCACCCCGAGTATATGATTAACGTTTCGCTAGATTGTGAAAAGATTGTGAGGCCACAGCTGCAGGAGAGGGGGTGAGGGAGCATTTTCGGTGACAGAAACATTCTAAAACATGTGAAAAAC
Source organism: Mungos mungo (assembly GCA_004023785.1). Taxonomy (NCBI): domain Eukaryota; kingdom Metazoa; phylum Chordata; class Mammalia; order Carnivora; family Herpestidae; genus Mungos; species Mungos mungo. The sequence goes on from PISW01001190.1 coordinate 285,354, forward strand.
AAATGGGACTAAAAGTCATCAAATTGTACACTAACTGTGTGAATTTGATATGGAAGAAGTTAGGCCTCAATGGAGTTGTTAAAAAATGAGAATCTAGGAGCACGGTTTGTTGGTTGAGTGTCCGACTTCAGCTCAGGTCATGATCTCAGGGTTCGCAGGTTCGAGCCCCGCGTCAGGCTCTGTGCTGACAGCTCAGAGCCTGGAGCCTGCTTTGGATTCTGCGTCTTCCTCTCTCTCTGCCCTTCCCCTGCTTGCACTCTGACACACACACACACACACTCTCTCTCTCTCTCTCAAAAATAAACACTAAAGAAAATGAGAATCTGAACACTGGCCATAAATTTGATAATATTAAGGCATTGTTGGGATTCTTTTGCTGGTGATAATATCATGGTTATGTTTTCTTTAAAATGAAGTCTTGTCATTTAGAGATACACACGGAGTAACAGGAAGTGATACAATGCCTGAGGGTTGCTCTGAACTAATTCAGGAGGATCTGGGTGGGCTTATAGATGAAACCGGCCGGACAATAAGTTGATCATTGTGAAAGCCGATGGGGGCGGGGGGTACATGGAGATTTATTTTATTATCCCATCCTTTTTTGTGCATGCTTCCATATTTCGGAGTTTGAAAAGATGAACTTAAGAGTCTCTAAAAAAAAAGAAAAGAAAAGAAAAAGAAAGAAAACAAGAAACAAAGCTGAGTTGGCCAAGTCCTCCGGTGACCACTGACGGGATCAGGTCAAATGAAGCAGTGGACGTCTCTTTGTTTTGCCTGCTCAGCACACCCTCCCCCTGCTGCTAACAGTGGCCGGACTTTGCTTTGAGGAAGGGCCAGCCTCCGCCTGCGTCTTCCAGGGCTGCCCACCTTCGGGTCAGGCCCGGGGCCCTGGGCAGCCCGGCAGCTGCTGTCTCCTCATGCAGATGGTGCAAGAAGGGGGGAAGCCTGAGCTGACCCCCACGGAGAGAGCAGCCTAGGGGTGCTGCTTGCTGTGTAGCCCCACTGACTCCTGCCCTTTTCTGAAACCCGGGTCCGGCTTTCCTGGGTTCTGTGAACCGCCCAGGATCACTCGTATAAATTCCCTTCTTGTTTACGTTGGCCAGCGTTGGTTTCCGTAGCCGAGAAGCACGGCGTCCCCGGGGGCAGACACAGTGCAGCTTGTCCGACGCTCTGCACGCTCCTTCCGTCTCTGAGAGTCCCCGGGGAGGCTTAAGCTACAGACGCAGATCCTCGGACGCTACAAGTCGCACAAGGCGATCTGACAACTAAAACAGGAAGGAAAACACACCACACAGAGGCCCCAGACGGATAGCCAGGCGGCCTCGCTCTGCTGAGACACAATGGAAAGCAGGGTCGTCGTGACAACACAAGCATGGACGGCACCAGAACCGCCTCGTTGGCCTCGATCGCGCCGCGTGGTAGAAATAGGTTTGCCTCAGAGGAGAGACACAGGTGTCGTTGCTAAGTTTTCTCGTAGCCGCGTGAAAAGGGTAAAAAGAAACAGGTGAAACTGATTTCTGTAATGCACTTTATTTAACCCAGTATATCCCAAATATTATCATTTCAAACTGTAACCCCTATGGAAACTTAATATGTTAATATTTTTAATGCTTATTTATCTACTTTTTTAAAACTTTTTTGTTTATTTACTATTGAGACAGAAACAAGCATGAATGGAGGAGGGGCAAAGAGAGAGGGAGACACAGAATCCAAACCAGGCTCCAGGCTCTGAGCTGTCAGCACAGAGCCCGATGCGGGGCTCAAACCTACGAACTGTGAGATCATGACCTGAGCCAAAGTCGGTCACTTAACCCAGCTGAGTCGTTCATTCCCCAATTCCAGACCCACAGAAACTGAGGTGGTTCATGTTTTTGTGCTTTGAGAAGGTAGGAGCCATTTACTGCACAGCAGTAGGTGAGTGACATGTGGCCTGTCTCTCTCTAAGTGCCCACGCCAGTGTACTGCGTCAGGAGCACTTTCCAGCCCCACCTCAGTTCCGGTGAGTGTCCTGTGGTGTCAGAGTCAGACAGCATCTTCTCCTGACTTGGTGTCGCAGAAAAATGCACTGAGTTCTAAATGATAGGGTAGCTGGGGTCGGTTCTGAAAGAAGACAAGTGCATCTGCTCCACGGGAGCTCAGGACACAGGGTCCATGTCCCTCCGGGTTTTAGGCTATTGTCTCAAGTGCGCAAGGGGGTGTTTGCATGGAGGATTGCTCTCGCTGTCTGTCTGTCTCTGTCTCTCTAGCTGCCCTTTGTAGCTGTACAAAAGTGTGGTCCTGCTCAGTAACGGTCCGAGTTCCCGTGGCTGCACAACATGAAGCCGTCGGGGCTCCGAGAACAGGCATGAAGCAGTCCTAGGGCGGCAGGAAGGATCCCTGAAGGACAGGCCAGCGGCAGGAAGTAATGCTTAGCAGACAGGAAAGACAAGATGATAAAAACACAGAGGTCCGAGTTCCCCAGGCATTCGACGTATATAAAGTGAGCTCCGACCCCTAGAGGATGCGGGTGAGGACCAGGAAGCGGCCTCTGGACTTCAAGGCCTCTCCTCCTCGGCCTCACCCGCCTGCCTTCAGACCCAGCCAGCCCTAGCACCCCGGGTCCCGTAAGCACCCTGACTTGTTACTGGGGTTTGCACATACCCTCCATGCCAACAAGGGTGAAAAACCCTCAGAGCCATTGGGGCCCAGGCATAGCCTCTTTGCCGGTCTCATGCAGCCACTGTGTGCCTGGCAGAATTCCCGACTTTGGAAGGTGGAGAGAGGAGAGTGCAGGCGGAAGTCCCACCACACCCCACCTCAGCAGCTGGGCTGGTCCGACTTTCTGCAATGACGGGAATGTTCTTTATCTGCAGTGATCGGGACGGTGCCACTCAGACCTCTACCTCCAGCACTTGCAATGTGGTTCATGCCACTGAGGAATGGAATGCTTCATTTTACTTTGTTTTAATTAGAATGTACATGCAAAGAGCCAGCTGTGGCTTCTGAATGGGGCAGCGTGGCTCTTACCCACGTCTGGGGTCTATAAGCAGGCTGCATAGGGTCGTATTTTTTTTTAATTTGTAAATTAAAGTCCTATTTTCATAGAGGAAATTTTGCTCTTTTAAAATTTAACGTTTACTCATTTTTTGAGAGGTGAAGAAAAACACAGCATGAGTGGAGGAGGGGCAGAGAGAGGGGGAGACACAGAACTCAAAGCAGGCTCCAGGGTCTGGGGTGTCAGCACAGAGCCTGATGTGGGGCTAGAACCCACGAACCGTGAGATCATGGCTGAGCCTAAGTCAGATGCTCAACCAACTGAGGCACCCAGGCACCTCGGTTCACTGCCTCTTTTTAACACAGTCTTGATTGTCACCTCTCAATAAAGCCTATTCCTTTTTGTTTCTGCAATTAGCTCCAGAAGCTTCTTTCAGGGTAAGAGTCTGGGTGTCATAGGATCTAAAAGGTTGACAACGTTCACTCTTGCAAGCTGTTTCTTGCTCCTTTTCCCAGTGCCTGCCATCCGGAGCAGGTCCCCCCTGCCCTGTAGACCTGGACAGAGTGTGAGAAGAAGTCAGCATCCTGTATTTTGGTTCTTCCATGATCTTTTATTGGCCCCTTGCTTGCACTGTCTGTTGAAGCTGTCATTGTATCTGGCTTGCTGTTGGAGGAAGGAATGGCGTGGGTGTCTGGACGTGGCAGGGTCACCAAGAGGCAGCCCTGCGGGTTCCTAGTGTTCTCACCACTTCTTGCTCCTCGGGAACCGATTCATAGCTCTGTCCGTCTGGCCCTAAGCCTTCACTTACTTTGACATTAAGTTCAGCCAGAGGGGCCTAGAAATACGTAACATACCTCTTGTCAAACAGACCTGGCATCAAAAAGCGAGAAGCCACCTCAGATGACCCAGAAGAAAGAATCTTGGAGGTTGTCTGTAAATCTCTTAGTCTTTAAAAAAAAAAACCATGGTAAAATACACCACACGAATTTTACCATTTTATCCATCAGAAGTACACGGTTCGGTACACTGAGTTCATTCCCATTACTGTGCAGGCACCACTGTCCTCTGTGTTCAAAACTTCTTTCTCTTGCAAAACTGAAACACTCTCCCCATTACCTCCCAGCCCCTGGCACACACCCCTCTATGGTCTGTATCTAAGAACTTGACGACACTGGGGACCTTATATAAGGGGAATTGTCTGTTGTGTATTTGTGACCGGCTGACATCTCTTAGCAGAGTACCCTCAATATTCATCCTTGGGTAGCAGGTGTCAGAATTTCCTTCCTTTTTTTAAAAAAACAAACTAGAAAAAATGTTAGTTTTTATTTATTTTTGAGAGAGACAGAGTGCGAGTGGGGGAGGGGCAGAGAGAGGGAGACACCATCAGAAGCAGGCTCCAGGCTCCAAGCTGTCAGCACAGAGCCCACATCGGGGCTCGGACGTAGTAAGCGCAAGATGGTGACCTGAGCCCCCCAGGTGCTCCTCCTTCGCTTCTCAGGCTGAGTGAAGATATTTCGTTGGCTACATGGTCCACAAATGTGGGTGGACCTTTGCTTCCCACCTTTTGGCGATTGTGAATAATTCTGCTACGAACATGGATGTACACACATCTTTTCAAGACCCTGCTTTGGATTCTTGGGGGCTTCTACCCAGAAATCGAATTGCTGGATCATATGGTCATTTTACGTTTCATGTTTTCAGGGACTGCCGTCGTGTTTCCTGCAGCATCTGCACCATTTAACCTTCTCACCACCAGTGTGTATGTCAATGTCCTTGTATTGGATAAATATTGCCCAAATCCACCTCCTTCCTTCAACAGCCCCCTCCCT